>VZUI01064804.1:0-54793 GCA_013401135.1 Cettia cetti | reverse complement strand
GTCATAGAAACCCTTATCAAACTATGATAGTAACAAATTCCAAGGTAGGAGGCCTCAAACAGGGTAACTAAAACTACGCTAAAGTTACAATAAAAAATCTTAAACTCATATCTAAAACCTATATAACAAATTCTGCATCCCCACATGGAGGTATGAATTCTGAGCCACAGCATAAAGCAGATTTCAGTTCTTATTTTTTCTTCTTTGGACAACCAGCACCTACTGTGTGTTGCCTGTTACTACGTCAGTAGAAAGATAAAACAAAATTAGTATTGCTCTGAAGCTTGAGGGTTGGTGCCACCTTGCTATGCATGATGGTCATGGAGTATACTTAAAGATAGGAATTTAATTACAAACCTTCAACACAAATCACCCTGAGCAATGATGTACAGATCACCTTGTCAGAGATGATTCTTATGTGTAGTTGTCTGGCAAATTGAAGAACTTATGAAGCATTAAACTGTGTTAATCTTAGCTGAATTTAACATACAGTAACATTATGATTACATAAAGCTCTTCATGAATGAGATTTGAAAAATGTTAACTGCAGCAATCTCAAAGGAACAGAGCAATGAATATGATGGTGTCTGTGATGGCTATTTCTACTTAGCTACCTAAATGTATTAGAGTAACTAAAAGACTAAATTGAAAGGTAGAAAAGGAGCTTGAGGTAGTACTAGAGAATAAAGCTCCCGGGACAAATTCAGTGTCATTTAATGATACGTATCATACAGATATTTTGTTTTAATCCATAGATAATGCTCTGGTATATGAAGTGTGGATATTTGAATTCCAGTATTTCTGTCTTACATTTTTCTTTTAACAGGTAAAACTTAATTTTTTAATGAAACCTGATGCATTATCTTACAATATCAAACTTGTGTGGACAAGCATTAACACAAATGCAGCCTATTTGTCAGGGAAGAAGAGCCTGTGGTCTCTCCAGCCATGCCTTGTGTGCTCTCTTTTAGTTCAGGACAGCAACTGAGGACCTTGATATTAAAAAGAGAAAACCAATTAGGAAGAACAATAGTAACTCACATAGGCAGTTCTCAATAGATAGATTAACCTTCCCAGTTTAGCTCTCTGTCAGCCCAATTTATTTAATCGAGATGCATGTTCATCTTATTTACCCAAATGTGAGGATGAAAATCAATTAGACTTTTAGCATATTCCTGTACCTATGCATGCATTTTCCCCTATATAACACTGCCTACATATAGTCTGCTACCTGTTCTGCTGAGGATCTCAATATTTCCTTTAGTCAAGATGGATCTCCTGCCACTTGTTTCTCCTTTGCTATATATTATCCCTTATCACCCCTAGGGAGGAATGTGGTCTTTCTGAGGTAAGATCTCATGAAATACGAGGACTCAGAACTTGCTTAGCTCCCTCTAGGAGCTGATTGAGGGCCCATCAGTTCCAGACTCTGCGGTTTTAAACTTTGAGAGCTGGCAAAAACCTCAGAACCTAAGACTGCAGTGAAGTGGTTAAAGAAACAAAGGTAGTAAGGTCTGTAGAGCAAGAAATTTGATGTGCTGGTAAAGTATTCCCCTCCATTCACGCCTCTACTATTTTCTTCGAGTTCATCTTTCTAAGGTCACATTAGCAATTTAATCATATACTTATATGAATTATTTCCACATTGTTTATTTTTCATTGGCTTTTAGCTTTGTTTCTTCATAATTAACTCAAAAAAATTTTTACTCTTTTCACAGCTGGCTACTTATGTTTAATGGTAGTGTCTGGTCTATTTAGATGGTTTGATCTTCATTATGACCTGGTGTATTTGTAGTGCATATCTACAAGATATGGATTTTTTTCAATATCACAAGAGCGCCCAAGTCACTTACAGGAGAAACAGATATCACCTGCTGATAACGAGAGCCTGGGTGTTCAGTATTGAAACAGGCAGCATGCTCTCAGCTGAACTAAACCTGTACCCTGGTGTACTAGATTAAAAAAAAAAAATCACAAACAGGTAAATAGACCTTTAGTTAAAAAAACTCATTTAGAGCCTTACTACGTGTCCATGTGGAAGACAGGATAGTTCCTACACAATATATTAAAATGTCAGCTGTAATGGAGACTAACGGGATGATCAAGAAGAGGTCCTAAACTGGAGATGTTTAGGAATTTATATGCCCAGTGTCTCAAAACACACTTCAGTGCTACTTCAAGTGAAGCAAATATGTAATATGGGCCTCTGATTAATGCATCTTTTAGTCTGGGACACAGACACTAAACTCAGTGAAGCCAACTAATAGATGATAAAATCTTATCTTTCCAATGCAATTACCTTTTAAAATTAGGAGAATAATTCCCTGAATGGATAAACCTGTCCCTAGCAGGGTTTTAAAATCTTGAAAGATGATGTACATAGACAGGTCATTGACTAAGACTAATATTATTAGACTAAGAGTAAGTTATCTCTTAGTTTTTGTAATGAATCCAAAGCAAGATTATAGCATCCTTAGGAGGCTGTACCTTAATTAGAGGTTATCCTTCAAGGCACTCACAATGTCTTATCAGTGCTTCTTTTATCTTAAAGGTAGTTTTGATAGCAGCTTACCACTGTGATGAAACTATTTGATAATCAGCATCCCTTTTCTGGTCATTCTGTTCTTTCTTTGAAGATGTTCTTCCTTTTCAAACAATAATTATATTTTTAAATTGAGGATTATGTGATTAAAAGGAAGTCAGGGTTAATTTTAAAGGCAGTATATTGATATTGAATTGCATTCTTATGTGAGGTGACTTTTCTTATGGGAGATAATTCTCCCTCTCTAGTCTGCCCTTGTGAGACTCCAGCTGGAGTACTGCCTGCACCTCTGGGGCCCTCAACAAGGAAGACATTAACGTCTCAGGAGCAAGTCCAGAGGAGAGCCAATAAGTTAGTCAAAGAGAGGCTGAGAAACCTGGGGCTGTACACCCTGGAGAAGAGAATGCTCCAAGGAAACCCCATGGTAGCCTTCCAGTCCCCAAAGGGAGCCTGCAAGAAAACTGGAGAGGCACTTTTCACAAGGGCATGGTGTTCTAGGGTGAGAGAGATGGCCTTAAACTGAAGGAGGTTAGATTTAGACTAGATATTAGGATGGAATTCCTCACAATGAGGGTGGTAAGGAATTGGTAGAGGTTGCACAGAGAGATTATGGACTCCACATCCCTGGCAGCATTCAAGGACAGGCTGGATGGGGCTCTGACTAACCTAGTATAGTGGAAGGAGTCCCTGCCTATGAAAGGAGAGGTGTAAAACTAGACGATTTTAAGGTCCCTTCCAATCCAAACCATTCTATGATCCCATGTAATGTGTGCTCTTCAATAGCCTAAAGTGTATATGTGACCAAGTTTCAGCTAGAATAGTAGCTGTTACAGTGCTGTGTTCTTGATTCAGAATAAGAATAGTGTTGATAACATACTGATGTTTTGGGTTTGGCTAATTCGTGTTTATCCCAAGTCAAGGACTTTTTTACCTTGTGTCATGGTCTGCCAGTGAGGAGGTGAGTAAAAAAAACTGGGAGAGAATACAGCTGGGACAGGTGACCTGAACTGTCCAAACAGATATTCCACACCAGAGAACATCATCCCCAGCACATAAAACAGGGGAAGTTTCCTGGCAGAAAAGTTGGCCTGGGTGTGAGATGGGGAAGTGGCATTGGTCAGCAGGTGGTGAGCAATTGCATAGTGCACCATTTATTTCCTTTTCTTTATTGTTATAATTATTATTAACCATTATTATTGTATTTTACTTTATTTTAATTATTAAATTATTAATCTCTCAACATACAAGTTTTAGTTTGATTCTCCTCCCCATTCCTCTGGTATAGGTGAGGAAGGAAGGGGTGGGTTGAGTGAGTGGCTGCATGGTGCTTGATTTCTGTCTGGGCTTAAACCACCACAATATGATAGAGATCTTTTGGCTTATGTGCTATTTCATTGTTAGAGTTTTATTTTGGTTATTTTATGAGGTCAGAAATCCTTTTGAGTTCACTATGAATTCAGCCTTAAAGGTTTCTTTCTCCCCCAAACCTTTCTTTCTCTCCGTATCTCCATGGTACAGTTGTATTGTCGTTACTTTGATCCATTGTACAATTCAATCTTTACTGACAACTCAGAATTAATCTTCTTATTGGTACTTGTCAACATTATGAAATAATTTCAGAGCTGTCTGTTTTCCTTCAATGATGTTTTCTATTAAGAATTAATAAGATTCTTTGTTTCTATTGCAAAGAGAAATTGTCTTCAGCATTGAACAAATTTCTAGTGTTACCCAACTCCATCTTTTACTCTTCAGGTCTAATATTGATCATTGTAGGTGGTTTGTGGTCCTTCCTTGAGCTTTTTTTTTTTTTTTTTTTTTTTTTTTTTTTTTTAATAATACTACTGCTGTATATTTCCATTAAGCTAAGGCCATGGACATATGTTACTGTAGTTGTTTTATCTAACAGTAAGGATGATTTGGGCTGTTCCGGATAACTTTTCCTGAAGCAGATTAGTGTTCTGAATTCAGTTCCAAAATCTATTACAAAATTTAGAGTTTGCTTTTTAAAAGTTTAACTATCATCTAGTAAAGTGAACATGGTTCAGAAATCTATTTAATTTCACTCATTTCAAATCCCTTTTCTTCAGCCTTTTACAATAAATGTCTTCGTATTCACACCTTGTTTCTTCTACAGTCTCTTTATCTCTTCTAAAACTTCCCCTTTTCGTTGAAGAAACACTTTTTCCCCCTGAATTATTTATAGCATGATTTTGCTGTGAAGTTGAAAGCACACATTGTTTCTAAATTCATATTGAAGTTGTCTTTTTAAAATTCTTTATCTCTCCAAGAAGATTTAAATCCCATTTTCCATCCTTACATAGGACTGTGATAAAAAGTACCCATAAGTTTTATTCTTATTTATAGGAGCCTGGCCTACACCACCACCAATATGTCTAAACAAAAACTAGAAGAATTTTGTTAATAAAATATGCCTACCCAAAGGTGGAATTTTTGATTATATTATTGAATCATGGACAATAATTTACTACCTATAAATGTCTACTTCTACTAGATACACAATTAGCATTTGAAAGTACAGATTTACATGAGATAATATTTCTCTGGTCGAGATACATTTTTCTTTACCAGTTTTATGTGTTGCACCTGTCTAGAAAGGCAGAGTAACTGCCTCAAGAGTTTGATTTTTTGGTGAGTTGGTGGCATTACGCGAATTAAAACTAATATGTAAAGAAATAGCCAGTGATGTTTGTGGATAGTGAAATGTGTGTTTCAGGAATAATTCCCAAGAAAATGAAAATTGAAGTAGTGTAAGTTCTAAAGATGCCTACAACAGCTGGAAATTTTCAGTGAGCACAGAGGCTGCCCAGACTAAACAAAACCTCTGAAATTGCTGTGGTGTAAGGTCCCTCATAAATACTCAAGTACATATTGCTAGCCTATGTGTATGTATGTCAATGCACACTAATAGAACACAAGATTTGTAATTCAAACTTACTAGAAGACTGAAATCTGTGTAAGTTACTCAGTACATCTTAGTGCCTTGGTGTCACAGAGTTTGGGAAACCTGGCTCTTAAATGGGAAGACTTTTCCTTACTTCAAGGTTAGTGACTGTATTTTTGAAATGTGAGGGCTCTGCACTCTTCTCATATATCTGTAGTCCCTGTGAACATATAGGCTGATCTAAAGGTTTACCACCTAGCTGCCTTTGAAAAGGTGATTTGAAAAAGAGATTAGGATAAATGCTATTAAAGATAAAAGGTAAATTCATGCGCATTCTAATATAGGACTCAAGGTTGGGGTTTTTTTAAAATTTGTTTCATCTTTGAGTTCAAAAATATTTTTCTGAATACTAAACATAATTTTTGCACAAATGATCAAGGCAATCCATAAATCTGTCTTTCATGACACAGTTACAAATCTTTCATGTTTATGCATGATTCCTGTAAAGGGGTTTGAACAGGAGAAAGGAATTTTCAAACATTGTTGAGCTTCAGATAAATTATTTCATTGATTTACTTGTTCATGTAGCAAATTATTAAAATGGACTTGGAACAACATTGATATTTATCTCCCTGTATTTAATTTAATAGATAAATGTAGTCAACGTCAGCAAGAATCTGCTATCTTTCATAAACTTTTTCATAGGCGTCTATTATTTAAGGGGAAAATTCTGCATTCATTGAGCATATTGCATGGTATCTTTATTTTCAAGATTTCAGTTAATGGTTTTAAAAGAAGTTTATAGTTATACAGAGTAAATAGAAGACAAGAAATAGAAAAGGATTGTTGAAAGAGTACATCAATGTCAAACTTGCCCAGTCCTTTAACGACATGCTTAATTTTAAAAAAGGCGTTTTTTTTAGCATTATGAACCCTTCCTCTGGTGTTCAACACGTTAGGTGACTAATTTCACCTTGGTTGAATGGCAAAATCTCTAGTATAACATTCTTCAGATGATACAAAAACAATTGCAAATATTCCTGTAGCCTGAGAACTCACACTTCAGCTGGGCTACCAGGCAGCTATAAAACTTTGGTAAACACAGAATCCTCAAACACTGCTCAAACAGTATTTCTTTTGGAAAACAGGAAATCCTGACATACTTCTGTGTAGTCTTCTGCAATCTGCCTGTGAGGTCAGCATATACAAATATTACTGAACTGGGATAGAAAGTATGTTGGAAAATCAATCTCTTTTTCTCCTTAGTAACTGCTAATATTCCCTCCTACTTTAATAACTGGATTTATAATACTAGGGTATAACACAAAGAAATAAGCTATTTCTAGGATAATAACTGCTTAAGCCAAATAGAACCTATGGGTGATGCACTATTTTCTCTTGAACTTAATAGATGCTTACAGAGCGCTCTGAATTAAGATAATTCAATACATGGAAGATTTCCTGTGTCATGGAACAAAGGGAAGGGTAAGGCAAATACATCTGTAGTTAAAATCAGGAGTCATGCCCAAGGAATAGGTACTTGTGGACTAATACTTCCAACTTAATAATATTCTCTAGAATAATTGTAAGAAATGAAAGAATTTTCTCTTTTTTTTGTGCAGTGTAAGGAGGTTGGAAGGTTGAAGTTCTCTGTTTTACCAAGTTCAACACTGAAATACCTTAGCCTTCTCCTCATCCTTGGTGACAATGTTCCTCTCTGTATACATTAAAATGGAGTTTTTCCTTGGTCCTCCTTTTGTTTTTAATGCATTTTATAAAAATACTTTTTATTATCTTTCAGAGCAGTGGCCAGATTGAGTGAGTTCTAGCTGAGTTTTGCCTTTCTAATTCTCTCTCTACATGACCTAAGGACACTCTTGTAGTTTTCCAAAGTTACCTGTCCCTTGTTTCGGAGGTCATAAACTCTTTTTCCCTTGAATTATTGCAAAAGCTCCCTGTTCATCCAGGCTGGTCTTCATCTCTGCCAGTTTATCTTTCAAGTCATAGAGTCGCTCTGTTCCTCTACCTTCAAGATGTCCTTAAATTGTGTTCAGCTGTCTTGTTCTTTGTTGTTAAGGACTGTGTTCCAGATGACTCTCTGGATCAGTGTCCTGAACAGGCCAAAGTCCACCCTGCAGAAGTCCAAAGTAGAGGTTTGGTTGACCCCCTTCCTTATTTCACCAATTGAAATTGGAAACTCTTCCATGTCATGTTCACTGCACCCCAGGTGGCTTCTGACCACCACACCTCACACCACAGGTATTTGTTTGTAAACAGAAGGTTCAAGGGGCAACAGCCCTTGCTAGGCTCCCTTCCCAGCTGTGGAAGGAAGTTTTCTTCCACGCACTCCAGGAACCTCCTAGACTGACTCCTCTCTGTGTTGAGTTTCCAGCAGGCATACAGCAGCTTAAAGTCTCCCACAAGAACAAGGGGTAGGTAAAAGGAAGAGTTAATGTGATTATAAAAGTCAGGAAGCATTTGAGAATAACTGAGCTATGTGTGTTGATAAAAGAATATTTTGCATGATTCCCAAAGACAGAAAGTACTTTATTAATTCATGTCTGTTTCATAATATTGAACTAGTTGGATTTAGTCTTAGTGTATAGATATTGTTGCATTTGTAGGTTCCCTGGACAAGTCATTAATGCTTTTTTTCTACTGGAATAAATCCAAAATATGGTCCTGTTGTCCTTTTAAAATACTGAAAATACCAAAAATTTTGGAGAGCCATCGCATTTTTATGAAATCTGGGAAATTAAAATTCTAGGTGCTTGCACTCTAGGATATTTCTGATTTATGTCTTATTTACAGTATCCTTAGTAAAAGAGGATTAAATATATGAAATTAGTTCTGAAGCAGAATGGGATTTGTGATTTGGTACTTTCCAGAAAATCCCATGACAATATGAAATTCAGCCTTGCAAATCAAAAATTCATTATTTAATTTAAAACCTAAGGCATATAAATGAAATGAAAAAACTTTTTAAAAACCCTATTAAAATTATCAAAAATATGTTCTAGAATATGAGGAGGGTAATTAAGGATCTAATTTGGCTTCTCAGGATATATGTCAATATGCAAATATGGCCTGTCTGTAATCACTGATACAGTTGCTGGTGGGTAGATGCCTGAAACAAAGTTGTTAAGCAACAGTGGCTCTATTAATATGCTGATAGCCTGTAAATGGGTGCAGACAAGCTGTTATTGCAGGATAGCAGACCTGATCCTCTTGCTGAATTCTTGTAACATAAAACAAATAGAGATTTTTCTCAAGTGTTACCCACCAAAAAGCAATGAGTTCCTAATCTTTCTAGCTTTGTTTGGTAGTTCTGGAAGGTTGATCACTCCCATGACCAATTGGTATTGGCCTATTTCTTGGCTACAGTAAAGTTAACAAAAGTTAATAGAGTCTATGATTGCTTCTTATTTAAGAAGTATTTTAATTGCTATTGCAAAATATTGTTTTACGGTTGGGGTTTTTTCAGAACAAAAGCTTTTGTGATTGGTTTTTTTGAAAGGCTGAGAATTGTAATGAAAAAGATACATTAATATACAGGATAGCAGACTTGCAAAGATATTAAATGACATGTTTTCATAAACCCACACAAATTAGAGAAATAGAAAGTCTATTAATTTTCAGTTAGCTGAATTCCCTATGTATGGCAGCATTGTTCCCTGTAGTGTATTTTTCTGATCTTTGTTAGGCTCCACTTTAAAAGACCACTGCAACTAGACTTTTACGGCTACCTTGGGAGATTTCCAAGGTCATGAGCTGGGAAACTTCAGGGCACTGTGTTAATCTATAGCAATGTTAATTGAACTAATAATGTATTCAGTATGTTCTTTAAGGTTAGTTACTTGACTGTTGACATGCTCTTAAGAACTGAAATAAGCAGTTATTCTGGATTCTCTTGTATAAACCTCAAGTGAAGGGGAAAAGATCAAGAGATTCATGGGATCATGCAATCTTTTTTAACTTCTCATAGTAATTATTTTTTGCTCATCTTTCAAAAAATCTAGACTTTCTAATATAGCTACCATGGGCATAATATTACCATAACACTTTTTTTTTTTCTTCCTGGAAAATTTATGATTCTGCCCAGTGCATACAGAAATAGGAATGGGCTGTGTCCGTAGTTAGGGCAGTCATCAGTAACTGAGGATAATAGGTTTAAATCTCTCACATATTTGGTATTATTTTAGCAATCTACTTTTCTTCCCTACCCATCAATTGACCAGCTGCATCTAAGCCATTGAAAAATTAGATAGATACCTTGGCTGGATAATTCCTCTAGAGCTATTCTCATTCATCTGACAGCCCATAAAGCCTGAGTTGGAAAAGTTAGAAGGTGTTTATACAGAATGCCTGACATCCAACATTCTTATTTAGTATGCAGAGGTATAGTTACCTACTAGATATAGGTTGTGGACAGGCTGGGCCTGAGTCTCAGACACAGTAAAGGCCTGAAAATTGCCAGTGTCTGAAACAGAATTGCAAAAGAACCTCAATTACTATTAGATTCCAATTAATAAATAGTTTGTGGAGGTTCAGAACACAAGGTAGTTCTAGGCTTGTGCTGGGTGTATTTCTGGGAGCCTGCAAGACCAGGGTTTTGTTGAATCGCAAGTATTACTGGAGAAACTCACGTCAGTGCAACTGTCCCTGATTTCTTTACTGTGTTTAAGCCTCTTTCCATTCGGAAATTCTGTTTACCAGTCACCTAGAGAAAGAAACTTCACCCCAGGTTATCAACAGAAGGTTCAGTCATCTAGATCAATATTTAAAACTTTGTGTTGTTATGGAATGTGAATCAATCTTGGACTGCTATATATACAATATGTTTCATGATAATGGAGCATGGCTTAAATGTTAAGTATGAGAAAAGACAGTCATATAAAGCTCTCACTTTTCTGCTTTCTAGCTAATAATTTTCATTCAATATATACAGAAATTATACATTTAATTACAAAATGAGAAAAGAATTATTAAGTTAGTGAATTTAATTTATCCTGCTTAGGAAAGCTAGATCACAAGCTTAAAAAACCTTGTTTATAATAAATTTTATTTGGTTTTTTAATAATTTAAGTACTCAAAAGGCCTGGGTTTTCTTTTTTTGTAAGGCTTTGGACACTAGAGTAGGAAAAAAAAAGTAATTAGGCAAGTAAATACTATTGTAGTTAGATCTTTTTTGTTGTTCCTACGCTTCAGTGAAACAGAGCAAATTGAATCTAGTTCCACAGTGCTTCTTTGTAAGACAGTGATAATGTTTAATTTCGGCTTTTTCATCATATACATTTGCATTAAGAACACCTTGAGACACTATTATCCTTTGTTATATATGTGTAGATTAAGAAATAGAGAAAAAAAGACTGATTTTTGTCTAGCGTAGCTGGGGCCTACATCAATACTGAAAAGCAAGGGCAAATTCATTACTGTGAAGAATGAGTTTTGCATATAAGACATTTGGTATAAAAGTTAAAAATCTGTATGTAACCCTACAAAAGTAGTTTTGAAGAAGCCCTTGTTCTTCTTTGTTGTGTTTCTGCCTGAGATAGTGCCTTTGAAACAAAAAAACTGTTTTCCACAAGGATCGCTTTCTTTCACTGAGTTTTGTGTACAGCTGAGATGAAAAATTCCACTTTTGTTTTATTAAGAGCAATTTCATTTATGTTATACCTGATGTTCAACAATCTTTGTTTGTGCACCAGAATTGTCAAAGGTACTGGCTTAGTTCTGGAAATTTTGTATTTGGTATAAAACATTGTTTTACAGAAACCGGTCGCAAAGTTTCTTTATTTTTTTTTTTTCCTAATGCCTCAGTGAAAGAACTGGAAATCTTACTTTTTCATCCTGATCTGAGTGGAGGAGGGGGTTGATTATTTTTTGAAGTAGGAATGTATTTTTGCATAAATACTACAGCCCAACTAAATTTCTCAAATAAGTCAAGTGTTTTATTAGAAGATAAATTGCGTTAACCAATGCTTAGGAAGAACTGCAGGAGGGGAGAATGTGAGATGAAGAAAAAGCAGATAACTATGATTTGTTATGACAGCTTTCTCTTTCATTTGTTAACTCTTGTACACACATATACCCCTTCTCTGAATTGTCTTTTGTTTGCTCTCTGTTTAATTGAATTAGTTAATTCCTCAGGATTTACCAGGAGCTGCTACTGAGACAGCAGGTTAGCTGGTATTGTAACATGCTGTAAGGCTCATGCTTGCCCAAGTCTAGCAAAAGGAGGAGGGGGACCTTACTGACAATTGCGGCTCCTCTACAACCTAAACACACGGAGGTTACAAGGTCCCTCAGCAGCCAAGTCATCCTTGCCAGTGTTTAATTATTTGAACAAGAACATTTTGAGTTTCCCGACTAATTCTAGATATGTTAAAACACCACAACTCTACCTGGAGTTGATTTGTATTTATGCTTTGTGCCGTGAAACAACTTTTGGTAAAGTAAGGAGGAGACTTTGAAAATGTGAAGGACATGACAATTTAAATTCTTGGAAAATTTCATTTCCTTGATCATAGAGGAGGAGAGAAAGCAAACTGCCAGTAATTTAAATATGATAATTTCTGTCATAAGCTGACAGCAGATGTGAACAAAAGAGACAGGAAATAGATGAAGACAGAGGAAAATTGAGAGCACAGAAGCTAGTGTATGCAGAACTGGGTAATGTCTGTTGAAACAACGTGACTTTGCTTGGCTTCTGTAAATGCTCTGCAGCTAAATTAATGTCAGTTTTTTTGGCAGGCAATATTCTTTAAACTTGGCTTATGAATGAACACAGTATCAGAAAAGATTTTTTTTTTTTCTCTTTCACATAGTAAGATCAATTTAATAATTTTTTTTTCCTTAAACTGAACATACATGTTTCTCTAAATGTGCTACAAAAACTGGTTAGAGAGAGGAAGAAAGAAATTGCTGAGTGAAACAACAAAACTAAGCTCGCTAGGCTGAGTACTCTTTCCTACTTAGGATACCTGGTATGGGCTGTAACAAAGATACATGTGTAAGTGGACACATGTCTGCATATCCTTGCAGTAGACAATTAAGTTCCTAAAAAAACCCTGTATGCTTTAATGAAGACAATTTTTAAACCCTTTAATATAAATAAAAAGAATCAGAGGGAGCTGGCAGTTTTTATTGTTTTTCTTGTTAAGTATTATCATTATTTTGTAGCAAAGAGGCGGGGGAGAGCTGTAGTTATAACTGGTACTTGTTTATTAAAACATTAATCATAAAAAAATTACTCATTCTGTCCTTGGGTCCTGGTTTAAACTCTGAACTTATGTTCCTACAGCAGCAAATCCTTATTTTAAAATAGTCTGTGATAAAGGCTTGGTATATCCTCCTCCTTCTGAATATGTAGACATTCATTTTTAAGCAAGTTACCATGTAATTTATACCTACAGAGAAAATTACATTTATGTTTTGGAGGAAGAGAGGGGCCAGGAAATATGTCCCCAACTTTGTAGAGCATTAATGCATTTGATTTACGTCAGCCAGTTTTGTCCTGGTCTTTCACTCCTTGCATTTTCATGGCCTCTTCCTCTCACCTCCAGTGTGCAGTGGTCTTAGCAGCTTCTTTCTACTGCTGCTGCCAATAGCTGCCCATGTCAGACAAGTTTCACCTCTGGGTGCCTTTGCAGGGGATCTTAGGAAAGGAACAACCTTCAGAACCTCTTGGCCCACTGTCTGACCAGCCAAGATGAAAACAGAGAGAAGACAAAAGTTTCATAATTGACATCAATTTGAGAAAGTAATTTGAGAAAAGGCCCATCATATGGAATATATGGTTATCCTGATCTCAGCCCTGAAAATAATTTAGCCCTTTACTGAAAGAAAATTTCCATGGATCATACATATGATTCTGACATGGTTTAGTCACAGAGAACAGCCAAGCCCCAGACACCCCCTTGCTGTCTTTATCACCAGTGGGACTGGGAAAAGAGTTGGGAATGTAAAAACCAGAAAACTCATGGGTTGAGATAAACACAGTTTAATAAGGAAAGAAAAAGTCATACATACAAGCAGAACAAAACAAGGGATTAATTCAGTGCTTCCCATGGGCAAGCAGGTGTTCAGCCATCTCCAGCAGAGCAGTGTCCCATCACATGTAACAGTGACTTGGAAAGACAAACACCTGGCTGTGTCTCCTCCCAAGCTCCCATGCCCCACCAGCTTCCTGTCCAGGGTGGCAGTAGGAAAAGCAGAAAAGTCCTTAACTCTGTGCAAGCCCTGATCAGCAATAACAAAAATTTCTATGTATTATCTCAAAACATTTCTGAACAAACCTGTGCTCAGCACAAATACAAAACACTGCCCTACACTAGCTACTGTGAAAAAAATTAACTCTACTCCAGCCCAAACCAGCACAGCTCAAAATAATCATTTGAACCTGCTAACTGATTGATCATTTTACTTAGTCCCATTCTACTATGTTCTTTGAATACCTTGCACATTAACCTAAAGTATTGTGAAGAAGTCTGCCCCACTGTCTACATAATCTCCTTGCACAATATCTTTGGATTCATGATAGGAAAACCTAAATAAAAAAAGCATGTACCGGTGGATGAAAGCTAGTTCATGGGCATAAGACAGCTGGGAATTTCTGCTCTGTGTATCATTCTTCATTTATAAATAAGAATGTCTCACTGGAGATTTTATTTCAACATTTTTCTGATGACAACATTGGAACAGGCCGTAAACTTACAAGAAGACTTAGCCACCACTGAAAAAAAGATTCAAAGTAAGTTATTTGCACTGCATATGCTTTCCCATCTGCCTGGACCTCAGTCAGTGGAAAATTTTTATGGCTCTCAGTGGGTCTTGTGTTTAAAATATGCTCTGCACTTCCATGTTTTTTAATTCCTTAGCTTTTTCATAATTATGTCTAATAGTGTGATATTTAAAGTGGAAAAAATGGGAGGTGTTTACTATTTAAGGTATTCTTACTTTGACCCATTAATAACATCTATAATTCTGTCTTTTCAAGGCTATACAGACCAAAGATTTCCAGAGCACTGACTTGCTTCTATTGTTGCTTTATAATTCTGAAACTTACTTATATGATCATTTTGGAAGATACTGACCTGCTTGCTTGAAAACTGTGGGCCTGTAGAGAGTGTGTATATTTTAGATACTTTCTATTCCCCTGTCTTTCCATTTGCATGCCTATAGAGTTACCTGAGATATCCAGTATTTGCATTATACTCACAACTGTCATAAATGTTTAGAAACAAACTGTATCACTTTTTAATGAATAACACTTTATAATGAATTTGTCTTGTCCAAAACGTTTATAAAAGTAAACTTGGTATATTTTTAAATGCAACTCCAAGTACTCATTTATGCCTAGTATGTAAGTGCAAAACCACAGGAGAAATAAAATCTGGAATTCTCCCAACTATGTGATACTCAACCCATTAAAAACTGGTAGAACAGTGGCTAGGAACTTTTGCATCATTGACAAACAAGCCATTATTCCTGCTGTTACCATGGGTTCTCTGTTTTTTAACTCAGAAGCCTACTCTTCCATTTTGGATTCAAAAACCCATGAGACAAGGGAAAGGTTTGAAGTTGAATCAAGATCTTCAAATAGCCTGACAGGAGATTATCTCCATATTCACATTAAGGAATTGCAGATTCTAAGAAGTGTAATGGCTCAGGATGCTTAATTTGCTATCAGCAGTACCAGCAGTGCATGTGCTTGTTCCATATGACTGCAGTAAGAAAAAGAAGAGCATCAGAATTCAAACTGTTACCCAGATTAAATTCTTTTTACTTTTCATTTGAGTCAACTCCCAGATTTTCCATCAAAATGTAAGCCTCATTGCACTTTCTCAATGCTAGACCTGAATAGCTTTATCATAACCATCCTCATTAATTCAGCAGGAGCAACTTCTCCCAAAGCATGACATTTCTATGGAAACCTGGAGAAAGTTCCTTCTTCTGGCTTAGAAGTGCTTTTCTGAAGTACTGAATGAACTGGTGATTTCTATGGCACAGTAACAATAAGAACAAATGCAACATTGCAAAGGTATAAACTACATGAAGAGTAACTGAGCATGATCCACACTGTAAGCCTGACATTAGTATGTGAAGCTGAAATGGTTTCCCCATTACCACATCTTAAGAGACTGAAATAAAACACTAAGGACTTTGTGTGTTTCCTGATTTTCAATAGTGCAAAGTAAATCATAAGTCCTTAGGAAATGAGCTACAATAATTGCCAGCCTTCTGTAATAAATCAACATTTAATTACTAGTTTGACACATCTTAGAAGTTTAAAAGAAGTTGGCAAATTCAGAACAAGAAGATTTATCAAGCTACCCTTATTTTCTGTGTTGCTTAACCCAATCCTAAACAAAGAAGCACGTCAAGTTTCTATAAACAGCTGGCTAAATTATCGTGCACTGAACAGCTTAAAAAGCAATGTAGAGAAGTTATTTCAGTAAAAGTGTTATTTAAAGTTTTTGACTTCTACCAGTATTACTGTCAGTAAGGGTATTTGATTTCCATTTACATGCTTTGGAATCTGAGATGGGGCTTTATTGTGTTTTCTTCATCAAACTAAAATGCCATTAGTTACACCATCAAATTTTCAGAGAAGTTTTGTTTAAAAATCCATTTCCAGATGGCCTCTGTGATATGAAAGCAATCATGCATGAAACAACAGATTTACTATGGTAAATATGTTTATTTACCTATTTATTTACTGTGGATTTTTAGGACAGTTGCAAAGCTGTTGTTGCTTTATAGTGTATTTTTTTGCTGAAGTCACTTTTTATCAGGGATGAACAAGTCAAATTTAAGGAATAAAATTGGCATGTTCACATTTTTAGTGGGCCAGAAAATAAATGTATCTCAAACTGTCACTTTCAAAGGGATATTTTAGGGAATTTGGGAAAACACACTAAGTACTCAATAGAATTAATTTAATATTCAATTACTTGGCTTTTTATTTTCTAATTTTTGTATCAAATCTCTTGTGGTAATTATATTAAAATAGTTTAATTTTAGATCATAATTTAGGTTTTCATGTTTTGTTTTCCTCGTTTCTTACTACAACACTAAATTATAGTTCTGTAGTGTGTTATTTTTTAAAAGTAGCATCCATTAACAGAGGCATTTCTTGACATGCTGGCCTTTCAAAAATGACAGCAGAGGAACTAGTTCTAGTAACTTTTCTGTAATGTGTGTATGTTCTATAAAAACACTCAAGTTTTTTTTAAAAAGTTAAACATACCGGGGAAAGGGAGTACAGGTGAACTCACCCCTGATGAGTCACGGCTATATCCACTAAAGATAAGTGAGTGGGTTAGCTGATGAGGGGAAGATCATTATGGAGGAGGAACCTTGAAGAAGGAGCATGAAGGAGAGAATAATGATGCAGAATCCTGAGAGAGAATCACTGCTGTGGGGTCAGTGGGTCTGAAGTTAGAGCCTGTTGTTGGAACCTGCAGTTATAATCTAGCTGGGTAAAAGCCTGCAGAGTCTGCAAACTAGTACATGCAGTCATAGTTTAGCAGGAAATAACCAGCAGTCAGAGGCTGCAGGGGAGACCTGCAGTAGGAGCTTGCTGCAGCCAGAGTCAACAAATAGTTGGAGTCAGGCTTGCTAAGGTGTAAAGAGGAATAAACCCTTTTCATGCTGTGAGTCACAAGAAATCTGTATCTTGGCTGATTTCTACCCTCTAACAAGAGGGCTGCTGCAACACATTATTGTTCTTTTTGTTCTTGTTTTTGGGGAGAGGAGGGGTTTATCAACAGGTCTCAAATAGCTAAGTGAAATCATGGATCCTCTGAAGGAGAATAGGCTCTCTAGGGTGGCTTGGCCCCAGCAGTCCCTAACCAGTGTCCTGGCCACCAGCATGGGTGCAGGTGTTCCTGTCTCAGCCCGAGAGATGTGCTCAGCCGTGGTTAACTGACACTGTCACAAGGCCTCTAGCAAGAGTGAACTGAATCGATTTATCACAATTCAGCTTATGAGTTGCATAGTTCAATCATCTATCTTCATAAAGTGCTAGTGACAGCCTCTACTGTGCATCAGAATGTTGCTAGTATGCAAGTAAAGTATGATGCAAAGATAATATGTTTTCATGATTTATTGCCCGTGGGTCCTGTAATTACTAATTAGGCATATGACAGACCACCTAATGCATAAAATGCAGCAGAAAACCTGCAATGAAAAATTATCACAGTTCAGTTCAAGTTCCTTTTGAAAAGAAATTTTATGGTAAAGAGAGAGATGAAATTTTCTGACCCTCAAAAAACCCATATTTGCATTAGGAATTTTTAATAAAACTGGAGAAAGGGAGGGAAATCTACTATGTTTCAACCTCTCTCTTTTCCATTGTGATCTCACTTCTTATTTAAAAATGAATGGAATTATTTACAGGTGAAAGGACAGAAAAAAAAATTGGAACAGACACCATAATTATTGATAATTCATGAAGTGTCACCTTATTCCAGTGTATCACAGACAGACTAAACTATTAATTTCCTAATCATTTCAAATATGACAAATTTTCTGGTAAAATTTACTTTTTTTTTTTTTTTGCCTACTAGAACAAAGAAAAAATTAAATAAATATAAAGGCATTGGTGAAGTAAAAAGCAAGAATAAAGTGGTTGTTACAATCGTATCGTCAGCGAAGAGCTTAAAAAGCTTTTGAAATATGTATTAGTACTGTATTTCACTGTAGGAAAACTGTTGAATTGTTAGAATCGATCATCATTCCCCTTAAAAAAATGCCCAAAGGAAAAAGAAACAGAAAACAAACTTGCAATCTATGTACAACCTTCATGCCTGAGTTAGAATCTTTGGCTTTCTTCTTTAGAAATTTAGAAAAAAAGAAATTCTATAAAAATTCTCTAAAAACTTACTTACTCTACAAATTGCTGGTCCTTCTATTGACAGAAAGATCAATGCAGATGCAAGAGTGGAGCTGCATTTCAAGGCAGAAATTTGTTCTCCCAACTCAGTTGGTGCTCAGGAGTTATTAATTTAGCCCAGGTGGATTACCTCACTGTCAGAACAGCTTCAGTAATTATAAGTAGGTACAGTATGTATAAATTGAGCTGAGAGCAATTTTTTTATCATGAAATCTAGAAGTCATGGTGACAGGGAAAAGTGAGTGTCTCACAAAGATTTCGATTATCACAGGCTGGTAGGTGTGAAAGATACTGCAGCTCATCTAATCCAACTCCATGAAGATTTAGTGTTTTCTGTGTGTTGGCCTAAATTCTCAGCTGGCGCAGATAGCTGGAGGTTCAGGACTTCAGCAGAGATATTTTTAATTATCTCACCATTGCAATTTCCCCATAAGTGACATGAACCCTGGTTGTACTCCCTGTACCAAAAGGACAAAGGTATATTTGTGTGGCTCTTTGATACTTATTATTGATATTAATTTTTCTGAGACATATTATTTTATGGTTGTAATGATAACATTACAGTTTCAGATCTCTCAATCCCTCTTTTACTAAACAGCAGATGCTTGTATGATGTGCAGGTGGTACGTATCACTGTGTCTCTCCCAGTCAGCTCTCCCAGTGTCTTATGAATCATATTGACAGGGTTACTCTGTTCCTCACTTTCCTCTCTTACAGCCACTGGATTTATTCTGCATTTCAAAGGCAGCTCTTCTAGGACCCAGCACTGTAACAGTGCTCAGCTCTGAATCTCACTGCTGTGCTGAAAGTTCCACTGCTGTGCGACTGTATTTGAAAGAACTGCCTTTTCTCTCTCACTGGGTGTGAAGTCATTCCTCAATTTCCAGGAGTCTGGGGAAACTCCACTGAAATTGACAGTTCATCTAATGCTGTGTTAAGGAGCAGCGAAATAGGGCACTGTTTATTTGGAGAATGGATGGTCTGATACCTTTTCAAAGATGTGAGGTTTGTCATTTTAAACAACTGCATTCCTCTTTGACAACCCCTAGTGAAAAATGCAGAGGGAATGTTGCCATGTCAAACTGGCAGGGAAGCAGAGGAGCTGTAGGCATTTTCAAGTTTCTTTACTTCTTAGAGCTTCTTTTGTGCTGAAAGGCTGCTCTCACTAGATGCTTCCTCATAAATGAACACATGAAATACACTCTTAAAACCTAGGATAGATTTAATGGACATAGAGTACAGACTATCTTGGCTTTGTGATGTAACTTGCATTGTCCTACAGCAGTCTGAGAAAGGCAATATTCAGTAAAATGTAAAGTAGTCCTACTATGCGAGCATAGAAAACCATAAAAACCATATGTTTTTATGGTTTTCTTAGAAAACTACTCCCTAAGATCCAAATACTTTTTTTGTGTCTCCCTTTGAGATAGAATATATTTTATGTTTACCTGCCACTGTGTTCTTAACGAAGAAAACATAAAGTATAATAACAATATTGTCTCATACAGACAGGACAGGAGGACATAGCCTCAAGCTGTGCCAGAGGCAGTTCCGATTGGATATGAGGAAGAATGTTTCCACTTAAAGTGTGATTAAACATTGGAACAGGCTGCCAGGGAGATGGCAGAGTTACCATCTCTGGAAGCATTCAAGGAATGCCTAGAAATGGAACTTAGTGCTGTGGTTTTGTTGCCATGATGCTGTTCAGTCAAAGGCTAAACTGGATTATCTTGGAGGTCTTTTCCAGCCTTAGTGATTCTATGATTCTATTAAAAAATACTTTTAGTTAAGAAAGTAGACCATTTGAAATTATCATTATTTTAAGACTTTACTATTGTTCATGAAGAACTTTACTGTTTATTTTTCTCTGTCACCTTTCTGGTTTTGAGAAACACAACAGAAATAGTGATCTGTGAAGAAAATACACACAAATTATGGAGAAAATATTTTCTTCTTGGAGCAAGGAGTGTCTTGAGCTTCTCCCTTGGAGAGTGCTATGACAGGGTGGTGTTTTATCACTTTTTCCTTAGGGGTTTTGATAGAACAGGCTTTTTTTTTGCCTCTTTTTTTTTTTTTTTTTTTTTTTTTTTTTTTTTTTTTTTTTTTTTTTTTTTTTTTTTTTATTTATTTAATCATTATCTCAGCTTCCAAAGCAAATGTTTTCAACATTTTAGTCCTGGCTCTGTATTCAGCAGCAAGCAGTGCAGCACAATAGGAGTGAACAACAGAGCAGAACAGTTCATCCTGAGACCTGAAAGTCAAAGCAAAGTCATTTGCACATGAGACTGGAGATTGTGAGTTTGGGCTTAGTTTCATCTGAAGAAAATACAGCCCTTAGGCATGGAGACTTTTACTAATACAAAAAAAAATCCACTATGTGGGGACAACTGCAAGATTTGCTCTATATGCACACTTCATCAACAAACTAAAACCACAATTCAGTTTACATGTAAACCTTTACTTTCACCTCTATAGGACCCTGGTTCATGCACAAAACTCTTTTCTGCTGCGCTGCTTCTGCACTGCTTCTGTTTTTGGCTGCAGAACCAGTCTGTAGCAAGGTTAAGTCCAGCCTCAGTGTTTCACTAACAGGGTTTCAACCACCCCATGGAAAGTCATTCAAAGAAAAACAGTTTTCATATGTAGCATTGTTTGGTTCTGGCACTGGAGTATTTCAGGATTTGAAAAACACAAATGACTTTAAATAAGAAATGGTTTAATATAGTTTAAGTTTAATTAAAAACAGATCATGGAGAAACACTAATAAATTGGTCATTGGTATTTGGTAGATAATGCCAACATTTAGTAATTTTTTTCTGGTAGGAACAGTGGGTTTGCTTTTTCTACAGTTTATGCCTCTGCGACAGAGGCAGACATGTGAGCACATCCTTGTAAAAAATGCTATATTTCATTTAGAAGAAAAAGTGCAATTTTTCTCCTATTTGCTGTGTGGGACCTATGTACAATGAAGATAAAACTATAAACAGAATTTTTGTATAATAGTATTAAGGTACAAAAAGGGCTGCTATGTGAATTTCCTTACAGAAAATCTTAAGCCTAGAGCTTTCTATATCTTCTAGGCAGGAGCATCATGAAAGTGCTACTGGTGCTGATTTAAAAGTATTGCCAAATGAGCAACATAAAAGCTGTTTTAGTGTACCACAAGTTACGTGGTGAAGCTCAATCACCTATTCTCCCATCATATGCTTCAAACTCTCAGTCATGCATTGATGACTGCCACAAAATATGCATTGAAAGAACTGTTTGGTTATCTGAGACATATTTAGGTTTCACTTTGCCAGGGTACTTTGAGATGTGCACAGCTTTTATACCCTTGAGTAATCTCCTACTAAAAAATGTTTTTAAAATATTCTTGTTGATTTAGAGCCCAGACTGGTAAGCTTGTCTCAGGCATTTAAACTATCAAAACAAAGTTACACTTGATTTTAGCTATTGGTCAGAAAATGTCAATTTCCTTTTAGTTCAATGGAGTTTTTCCTGCTTTTTGTACCCGTTTTTTTCTTACCAACAAAACCTTCTGCACCAAGTTCTGTTCTTTTTGCAATTACGTATGCTGCTTACACCAAAATGAAAAGTGTTTCCGTTGGGAAAGAGTGAGAAAATCTAAGGAAATACCAGTAGCCTCTGTTTCTTTTCACTGAATACTTCAGCATTGTGAAATGAAAAGTTGGAGAATAACTTTCCTCCCTTGTCTAAAATATCTACTTATTTTATTTTTTAATGTTGTTTAGCCAACATGAATGTGCAAAGAATAGGAACTATGTCAGTCATGGTTTTGTAGGCATCTGAACTCAGACCAAAGATAAGACAAAATACTGAAGTTTACCTGCTCTATTCTTTTCAGATTTAGCCTTTTAGTAAATAAATATAAAAAACTATAGTGATATAAAGGGGTTTCAAATTCAGAAAGGCCTTCCTAAATAAAGTTAAACGAAGAATAACAGCCACAAAACAAGTATCTTAAAGTTTCAAAAGATGGAAAGTACTGGTTAGCTCATTTATCAGTGCAGTATGGTATCAAGCAGATTATGATTAAAATTATAAAATGAAGTTAAAGATTTATAAGCCTAATGATGTTTCTAAGACAGTTTGTTTCTTATAACTTACAAGAAAAAAACCCAACAATTTTCCAGAAAAAAATTTGAAGCTTTCTTCTATAAAGTGTGTATGTAGGATAAAGTGGAGTTAAATCACCAGAGATGATAATGATTATTGAAATTTCTTGAATCCTAATAATAGATCATATTTTGCATTAGCATGCTTATAGTTTTGAGAAAGTTGATTTTGTTCTAGGTACTCTTAGATGTAGGCAAATGTCTTCAAGACTCGATGATGATTGTCTGGGTATGGGGGACAACATTGTATGGTAATTATAGTGTTGCTAGCTAAAAGACAGATAAAGTTAGATGCTGCAAATAGTTCTGAGGAGTTCGGAAGAGTTATGCTAAATAATGACTAATACGCTAAGTTAGCATAACAATTATGCTAAATAATATTTTTTTTAGTACTGGTCACTCATTGTCTATGAGTGACCATTGCCTGTATCTTAGTAAAGATGAATCTGGGAGCCATTCATGGAGATGATTGCCACTGAGCATGTGTCTTATGCAATTCCAGGGCACAGATTGCATTTGGAGAACCAACATTTTCTGATGTGACGTTGACTGGAATAGAGGAAGAGGGCAGTGGCAAAAGTTATGTTTGATCTTTAACAACAGCATTCTTTCTGCAAGCTGAAACACACATCAATATTCTAATTTCCAGGTGTATATACTTTCATGTCTAAGGCCAAAAAAAAAATCAATTTTATTTTTTATTGAGAATAAAGACTATGTGAAGAACAGAAGAAAGAGGAGAGGAAAATCCTGTGCTTGAAAAGCTAAAATTGTTTCCGCAATTGCACAAGATTCTACAAGTGTCTGAACTTAGAATTTGCAATTTTTTTTTCTGTTATTCAAGTGCAAACATTATTTTTTCTGTTTTTATTACTTTTCAGTAAAAGACAGAACAAAAATAAATATTTATGAATCTGATCATTCTTTGCCAGGTTTATGGTTCGTTTCATTAAAATCACCAGTAGTCACACCTGTTATAAGAATAGGTTTGAATGTTATAAAGACTCTGCAGTGTTGTAGATTTATGTATCTGTTGTGTTTTCTGTTTTCTGCACAACAGTATTAACTGTGGAAACAAGAAAATTACCTGCCCTTTCAAAAGTATGTCCTATACATACACAGCTTAAGATGTATATGAAGCCAAATGCTCATTTTTTATCTTCTGGTACTAACTTGCAAATCAGTATAAATCAGTATACAAAATCAGTATAAATTAGATATCCCCATCAGGCGAAATTAGAACATTTTTTCAACTACTCACCTTAAAAAAGAGCTCTGAGCTTAAACATGAGGACAAAATTTAAAATAGCTGTTTTGTTTCTGTTGGAGAACAAGGTTTTCCATTATCAAAATACCTTCAAGAACTGCATTTGCCACTGCCTTATCTTACTGCTTTGGGAGAGCAAAAAAATGAATAAAACTTAAAATAAAAATATCATTTCTGAATCAAAAGTCCTAAAATGGATAATATACTTAGATAACTTATTGAAGAAGCTATCTAAAATATTATGTTAGGAGAAGCTGTGATTTTGTATTTCCGGTTAAAAATAACAATTAACTAAATATAGAAAAAGCACTGCTCTTGTAATTACATCTGGTGATCTTTTTTTTTTTCCTAATTGAATTTTCATGGCATATTTTGCTGTATATTTAAACACAGCTGAATGTTTCAAACACAATATTGTTGGCTTGTTTTCTTATAGTCAGACATCCTAGTGCAAGTTTGTACTGCATTGGTGAGGGATTAGACAGGAATAACAATGACACCATCCTGAAACATAGTTCTGTCTGCCTAGAGTGAAAGAAATAACAAACAAACCTTTCCCTCTGTCTTCAGGATGAGTATAGAGGGCTTCATCTCCCAGCAGAATACTCAAGAAATTATAATACTGCAGCAGTGAGAACTAACGACCCATGTGCAGCTGCATAGCCTTGCATTGCTCCAGTGTATCATCCAGATGACAATAATATTCTTTCCTTGTTTTTCTTTTTTAACATTTCAACTGAATTTTGGGTTACAGTCCTATATCAAAATTAAGACAAGGTTCTGTTGTGATGTGGCAGATGTTATGCTGTTAACTTCAGAAGAATTTTTTCCACGCACATCAGCAGATTGTATATGCCAGCACTCATTGATAGTCATAGGTCAGTACCTTTAAAAGGAAGATTTGACCACACAAGGTTATCCGTGGAAGAATTTGAGACTTTTGTTACTGCAGTTTTCCCTGAGGCAAAACTCAGCCAGATGTTATCTTTCTGAATTCTCCATTATGTATTAAATCCTTGTACTTTTTTGGTATTCGTTAATCTAGTTCTTCTTCCATGTCTGTAATAAGCAAAACATCTGTTTCTTCTTGTTCAATCAAAGTGCCTAACTCAAGAGTCCTACTTTTAAAAAATGTCATTTAAATAGAAAACCTACATAGAGAGAATGCATTTCATTAAGATATTTAATTTGCATATGAAACCATCTTTTCCAGAACTCAGTAGGGAATTTGTGGTGGCAGCAATATGTTTTGTTTTTTTTTTTTCCTCAACTTGCATACCAAAAAAGAGTAAGAAAAAAAGAAATGCAAATATATATATGTATCAGCTCAGATGAGGAAATTACACTGTAATGAGAAATCAGCATTGTGCATTTGGGATGCCATCTTAAACTTTCCAGCTGAAAATTCTTTTATTACAAGAATTCTTTTACTACATGATCTACTCTTTCTAATGAGTCTTGATTTATAGAAAAATCTCAGCAAGCAAAAAATAATCCCTCAATATACATGAGGCTTGTAATAAAATATTACAATAGGACAAGTCATGCAGCTGTAGAATTTATCCCCTATTCTATATATATATATATAATATATATCCCAATAATAATTTAAGTTCCTCACCCAAATCATTGTCCCACTAATAAAGGAGGGTTAATACTACTTCTGCTAATACACATAGATAAAAAATCAGATAAAAACAGTGGCAGAGATAAAAGGTACTTTTAGGTTTTTTGACTGGGGAGCACAATTCTGTAAAGACAATAGTGAGTATTTGCTGAGTACTAATGAGCAATCCTCATTAGCATTCATCGGTAAACTCCGCAGGAAAAAATGTACCAGTAAGTTTTCTAAGAATATAAAATTGTACAAGAACATTTGTAACAACTTTAAGCCAGAACACTTGGGAATATTACTGCCATACTGCAAAGCTCCATGAGAATGGTTAATACCTTTAGCTTAGAATAGAACAGCCTTAATTCATGATTATATTGTATCAATATGCTGAAGAATTCATAAAGCAGAAACAGTGTCATCTTTCAGGGACTGACAGGAAGGACGCCAACTTGTAGGGGCAGATATTTTTAATACAGTCAAAACAACAATACTTCTCCAGTCATGCCTCTAGCAAGCAGCTTACAGACAATAATGCATTCCCTTAGTATATCTTGCTAAATGCTGTGCACACAGAGAGAATGCATGAAATCACTTTTGCTCTTAACCTGCAGTTCTTTTCATGTTCTCATTTCCCAATCTGCTCAGGAGAACCACCTCCTCTGCTGATCCACCTTTCCTCCACCTGCTTTTTGCCTTGAGTCATGGTAATGTTCTGTTTCTTGTGCTGTTGGTGAGCTTGATGGGATTCCCCTCCGCTGCACACGGGGAGAGCACAGAACTAACACAAAATACAAAAATACAGATTAAAACAACTGAACTATTTTGCAACTCATGCCATATTTAATTTAAAATATTTTCCTCATTAGTACTTTCAGTTCATTTTTCTTCGAAGGAGTATCTTCAAGAGGTGAGGATGAGCCTTATCATGTGAAATACAGCGAATTTCTAATTTCATAGCACAATCATCTCTCTTTACCTCCATAAGTTGTCATGGTGTGTTCTCTCACTACCACTCCTCAAGAGGGCAAGGGGAGAAAATACGACTGAGAAGTTCATGGAGTGAAATAAAGAGGGAATGTACCAGTTACAGTCGCAAGCAAAACAGACTTGCCTTGTGAAAATTAATTTAATTCACTGCTAATTAAAATAGACCTAAATAATGAGAAACAAAGACAATCATTAAAACAACATCTTTCTTCCTCCTTCTTCTTGAAGCTCAACTTTCTTAGTTACAACTCCTCTACACCCTGTTCCTGAGCAGCACAAGAGGGGATGCAGGGGGTAAGACTAGAACTGAGCTTCTCCTGCACTCTTGAGCTGTTCCTCTCCTCCTGTTGCCAGAGCCCCTTGAGCTGGCAGGGATTTTCTGCCCTGTTTTACCCTCCCCAAGCTGAGGGGCTTGGTTGTGTTCACCTGTGCACCTTCTTGTCTCATATCCTGCTGTGTCAGTTTCTGCACTATCCCCCTTTTCAGAGAGTGTTTTAGATATACCTTCCTAAGTGATGAACAGCTCATGCCACTGCTTTTGTGCCCCTTGTTTTAATAGCCAATCCTTAATTTTGTCCAGGGGTCTCTAGTCGTTATTCAGTTCAAGGTAATAATGAATAAATAAGTTTTGACAAAAATATAAAATAGATTTGATAAAAATATAAAATAGATTTTTTATATTAGGTTTATTTTATTAAATAAAATTTAATATTTTGTTTAATAATTAATAAAAATGCTTAAGGCTGGAAAATTGGGGCTTTAAGTATGCTCTGAAAAGCTTCAGTTGTAGTAGCGCATGCTGTAACAATTTCGATTTTGAGATCTACAAATAATTATGTCTTTCTTTCTTAGTTTATTATCAGTGGAAATTAACTTCATCTGAGTTATAATTATGTGTTTTTCAGTTTCTTCTTTTTCAAATGTAATGTAAATTATAACAAAAGAGCTTAGAAACAGAAAAAATCCCTAATATTTGATATATTAGGTCTTTCATTTGTTCTTACTCTAGAATAAGCTCATAAGATTTAGCAGTAACATTTCTTACTGATACATTTTCAAGAGGCTTCTGCCACTTTTATTCATTCTAATGAATTTCTGAGAACATTCTAAGAGCAGCCTATGTTATTTCAACTTGATCTCATATTATAAACAAAGGTGTGAAAACACTAGGAAAAAAAATCCATCAAATATTTAGGTATATCTGTTTTCCATGACTATTATTCCTTGTTCATAGAAGGTAACATTCTTTTGAATATTTTGAAAACCTTTCTTGCATTATACTTCTGCTGACATTTTGCATGCCACTTAATTTTAGCTTATTACGTTGCATTATAGATAATTTTAGCAAATGATATTTTGCTAGGTAACTTTATCTATGTGGAGAAAATGTTGCTTGCAAGAGGTGCCATAACTTGGAATTTGTTTTTACTACAGTGTTTGCTACTTACTTGCTTACGCAGCATAACCTGTCTCACAGAAGTGAGTAGAACAAACCAGTACCCTTTGGCAGTTCTTAACGTGCCAGGCAAACTGGCTTTCTGTCAGCTGTTGGAGATAATGTTAGAAGCATATAAATTCTCAGGGGTTTAAAATATCTGAATGAAACAACAATTCCATCTGCTTCACTGCTGCCAGTATTTGGAGGATGGTGCTCCTGTAAGATTGTGGGGTTTTCAGACATTTCCTGGTTTTGAGGTTTCTCTGTGATAATGTCTTCCTCTGTCTTCCTCTTCTGTGAGTAGCCTTATATCCCAATTAGCTGTAAATTCACCACCTATGTGAGCCTTTTCCTCTCCTATTTTTCCTTTCCCTTTTCTTGCAAATATCTAACTTGATATATGCCTAACATAAGCATAATGTGCCCTTTGGCACTGTTACTCACTGTAGTTAAACGGTTGAATTGATATCTTTTCCTTTTGAGCTTGATCATAGAAACAATTAAGACATATTCTCTATTAGTAAAATGCAGAATATGGCCTTTTGATAGGATAGGTGAGTGATAACACCTGTACTTAAATATTGTTGTGCCTACAACCATGGACACTTCACAAGTTTCAAGACTTGTATTTATGATATAGTGTGGGTTTCTTCATAGTAGTTACTTTAATAGCAATACGTCATTATCCCACTAAAATGTTTTCGCTTCTGCAGTAGCCTTTATTAAACGTTATATGATGATCTTGTGAGAGAGACAAACAAAACATTTAGAGATAATAAACACTGAAGTAAGTAAAATGTTGCAATGGATTTTTTTCTTTGTAGGCTCTGGTCTCAATGATGGACAGTGGCATGAAGTTCGATTTCTGGCTAAGGAAAATTTTGCTGTCCTTACCATTGATGGCGATGAAGCTTCAGCTGTTCGAACTAACAGCCCTCTACAAGCCAAGACTGGAGAAAAATATTTCTTTGGAGGTAAAATACATCAAAACACGTATGTGCCTAAAGTGTCGTTGTCTTTTAATATATATAACAGGTGTAATTTCAAGGTTATTTTTATTTCATTGTTATCAAATTAATGTTGGTCTGTCACAAGAATTAAGCTTCCTGTTGCTGTAAAATGCATATTTTCCAATATCCACAATTCAGGTAATACTGGTTTTTTAGCCTATTGCCTCAAATAAGAGTTCTAGTATAGACAGTTTCCACATGCTAAGGTGTGAAAATTATTTTGTTGTCAAAACATAGTATGTTCAGTTTGTCAGAACAGTCGGTGACATTCTAATTAAATGAAGTTATTAAGCACACATAGGAGACAACGAGAAGAAATGCTGTACATAATACATCAAGTGTTAAATTCTGTTAATTTTGATAGGTAAAATCCCCAGGTTTCTGGGGAGAGATTGATGGACTGATTTCTTCTGAAATGCCTTTTACCTCTGTTTCTTTGTCCTTGAGGGATAGATTGTCTAGTTTCTCTGGGTAGTTTTTATACCCTTTCTCGGTCAAAAGCCAGGTTGATTTGTTGTCATTTCAGCTGGATTATGAAATCTTCTTGATTTGTGATTGCTGACCTGTACTTTAAAATTCCACCATTTTTCCATAACCGAACAAGTGTGCAGGCAGATATTGTTCTGGTGGGATATGGAAGTCAGTCATGAATTCCCTGAAGTCTCATTCCCACATCTGTTCATGCAAATACATGGTCCTGTTACACAAACTATGGGGTGTTTGTTTTTCCTTAGTAGGTTTCATCCTCTGAAAAGTCTTCTAGAGTCATGTCAAAAGAACAGTGGTGTCCAAAGCTTCATGTCACAAGTTTATTTCAAAATCTGCATTTGCAATGCTATACTTACTCACATTAACTGTCAGCCACTGTGAATCTGAGGAAGCTTAATTTATAGAACCCATTCATAATATTATGTCCCCACATGAATATTGCTATATAAATGTACATAATTTATTTTATATATATAAATAATATATTAAAGACTGCAACTTAAAGGCAGACTTTTGGATGCATGCTAGAAACCTAACATTTATATTCATGACCTACATCTTATACGACATTCTGTTTCCTCCAAATGTACATGTTCCTCCTTACTTGTCTTTAGAAGCACTCCAAGTCATGGCTTTTAGTAAATAACATTTCCAAGTAGAGGATGCAGACAAGCAGAATAGTGGGGAACCTCAAACCTTTGGGCCAGATGGTCATCAAAGATATTTTCATTAGTTTCCTTAGGAATAAGTTCAGATAAGAAAGCATCAAACACCTCTTTGCTGCAAATGCATATAGTTGATTAGGAAGTGAGCTTCTTGAATTCAGAGGGTAGTAGCCATCTGCACAATGCTAGGTGGCCAGCAGAAATAATTATCAAGTCTATGATGATTACATGTTTTCATTGTGAAAATTAATCTAGATTTCTTTACTAAATACTGTTAGATACTTACACTGTTAAACCATTGTATTATGAAATGCAAACATATATGAGGTGCAGAAATTAAAAATTTATATTTAAAAATAGCAGTGTTATGATATTCATCAAATCCCACTGCTGTATTTCTTGACCTTTCAAAATGCTGAGAAAGCTCAGTCCATTGAATTTGTGTTTGGAGAGATTGTACAGCCTTTCTAGCATGCTCTGAACACTCTTTGATGGCCTATTTCACCTTTGAAGGAGCTACTACATGTATGCAAGTGTTTTGTTCTCCAAACCTTCCCTTTCTCTGATTTCAAAATAAGTGAGCCTCTTTATTTTCCTGTTTCCTGGTGTCAATACAACAAAATGTATACTATAGGCAATGTTATTGTCTTTCCTGAAGAAAAGATTTAGAAGTTGCATTTCAGCACTGCAGTACAATATTTTCTCAAAAATGCTTGTTATTGACCAACAGAGCCAGATTTTTATAACACATGCAATAACATTTGAATAAAAGAGATGTGGAAATCAGAATATTTTGTGAATTTTGCTCATAGAACTAACTTTTCTGGTTTTGAAAACTCTTAGTAAAACATAAGAGTATTATTTCTCTGTCTGAGAATATTATGTTCAGTACTGTTAACACTTTTTTTCCTCTTGCTTTATGCCTCTCCAGTACCATCTCCCAGCAGTACTGAGATCCTCCCAAGGGACAGACAGTAGCGATGTTTTATTCAAGCCTAAAGATTTAGGGGAAGCTGTGTAAGATGAGCCATTTCTGTAGGTTGTGTGAATGTGGAAGGGTGGGTGCTAATTGTCTATTACCCTTCTGTATAACTATCATTTTCTGCCCACTGGTTTTATTTTCCTTCTTTTTCTTCTCTTAAATTTGTGTTTTTGGAAAGAAGTGAGCTTCCCTTCCCTACTAAGCTCTAGAGAATGATGTTTCTTTGTTGTTTCCAATTATCTGCATAAAACAAAGAAACAGAACAGAGGAAGTGAATCACAGAGTGAAAATTAGTCCATTAACCTCATTTGCACTGTTGGAGATAAAGGACTTTTGTGAAGCATCCTAAGTTTTCACCAAACCACCTAATAGCTGCCTGATGTCCATAGGAAATATTTAATATTTAGAGACAAAATTTTGACTTCTTTCTATGGTATTTCTTTTTAATTGTGTCTACTTTCCCTCTCCTTTTCACTGGCTCAAGGATGGGAGAGGTTTTAGTATGAGTCCTAAATTTTCATTGAGATCAGAGGTATGCTGTGAGCAGCAGTCAATCTACTCTGTGATGCTTTTCCTGGCAAGAAAAGATGAAGAGAATATGCAGGAAGTTGCCAATGGGACACCAGTCTGAGGTGTATAGAAAGTCCTCCTTTTCTCTGCAAAACACATGAAGTCTTGTTCCTCTAGAAGAATTTGTTTTGAAAAGTTGTGTTGGTCTGAAAGTCCATAAAACCAGAGGTGATGGAAAGAGGAGGGAATTTTATGAGAAAAATTACCTTCCTGTGTTTCACATTTCCTGGACTCTTCTATGAATCTTCCCTTCTTAAAATCTTTGGGTTCTGCGTCTAAATTTTTCATCAAGTTATCCATTGTTATAATTGTATGGATTGTTTTCATTAGCAGCAGTTATAATCATGGCCAGACTTCCTAGGTAGTGTCACTGGCATTTAAAAAGCATCTGAAGTATCGTAATTGCAAGTATTATCAAATAGAAAGGGGTCATCTTTTTTGGGGAGAGGGATGTTTCTGTAGCTCAAATTCAAAATTGTTTAGCAAAACCAAATTTGAGGTTTTAGCTGTCACGATAAATAAGTGAGACTCAGCTAATGGCAATTCATGTTATCTATTACCTAAAAAAAAAAGAAGGTCCCTCTGTTTTCATTTTTGCAAGTCTGAAACTTCTCACATATAAATAAGTAACAATGATGTTTGGTTGTATTTGTATGTTTGTCGTTTTTTTCTGAAGATTTTTAGTATGTCAGGGCTTCAATTTTGCTATCCATTTGTTGCTTGTGGGGATTTGGGTTTTCTTTTGCGTGTATGACCACAAGACAGGATGCTCCAATTTGCATTTCTTGTGGAAAGAGTGATGAAAGTGTTTTGCAGTCTTTCATGACCATAACTCTACTCTAAATTCAAATACAAATCCATGAGGAGAACAGAGGGAATTCCAAGTAACTCAGGGTAGAATGTGATTTTTGTGTGTCTTCAACATTCATCTTCAGGTATTATCCCAAGTCAGACCTACGAAATAATGGTAAACACATGAAATGGAAATAAAAGAATTGGAATGATTTGTATATTTTAACAGCCCTCATACCTTGTTAAATCTGGAATGTTTATAAGTGAATACACAAGTAAAGAATGCAGATGTGCAAAATTTATAGACATAAGCAAAGAAAGGAAGTGCTTTTGTAGCAAGTAAAAGAAAAGATTATATGGCAGGCAATTATAAAACCTCTCTCGTATTTAGTACATGATTGAAATTCTTTATTATTTAATCAGCTCTCTTGTACTATGAACAAGGAAACACAACTGAATTCACATTCCTTTTATACAACTGACAGAACTAAAGAGAGAGGGTCATTTCTCATTAACTATTTGAGATTTATGCTTTTTTTCATCATATTTAAAGTTTTATTTCATTCAGATAATTTGAAGGTCAGACAAATGAGACCAAGTAAAAAACTGGTGACTTTCTGTGATTAATTTTCAGTAATGTCACTACTGCTATAAATGCCAATATGACAATCCACCAACACATTTTATACAACAGTACAAGCAGAAATACTGGAGGTAGATTGATGTTCTGAAGAAAAACAGGTGCAGGCAGAAAGCTGGTACAGCAAATAAAAGATGAAATGCATGGTAATGACAGTTTAGGAATGTATGTATGGGGACATGAGTCTTGCTGGAACAACTTCAGCTTTTGAGCAAAGATATATTAAATATGAGAAATGTCTATCCACTGAAATATAAATGGATGAAGTCTTGAAAAGTGGTTTTCTTGTTACAACATAAATCTCTTGTTAAGCTGAAGATGTTAGCCAAAGAATATATATCTAGAAGTTTCTCAAAAAATAAAGCAGAGGAACTTAATCTCTTTTACTTTATTTTGTTGGAAGCATGAAAGCAAATGTTTGTGTGTAGCAGAAAAGAGAACATCAAGGTTTTCAATACAGTTTCTTTACTCTTATTTATGGACATTTAAAACCAAGAAAGAGCAAAGAATGAGGAAGAATATGTACCATAGAAAGTAAACCTGCATGGATAGGGGAAGGAGTAAATTGACTTTATGGAGACTCTATTGTCTCTAACTATGTGAGTATATTATTTATTTCCTTTTTCACTAAGTATAATACCCATACTGTTGCCTGAGTCTTAGTCTGAAGCAAATTGTTCTGGTCTCTGAATATTTCATAAAATTCAAATAAAAATAGAGTAAATTCCCTACCTAGTATAGATCTTGACTTCAGAGAAAAAGGAAATGGGCTTGTAAAAATTATCCACACTTCTAAAGGAAACACTTTTGGAGAAGGAAATTTCTGTTGAAGACCCAGAAGAAAGCTATTGGAGACACCCTCAATAGTGAAAATTACACCTGTGTTTTATATAGCTCTCCTTTATTAGCTTTATTAGGTCAAGCAACAAGGTTTTTGGTACCAATAAGTGAAAAAAAACCCAATAGAAGGGTTCAAGGAGTAGGGAAAGTTGGTAGGAATTTTAACCAGTACTGATCACCAGTCAATACTGATTAGAGCTCTATGGTTTTAGATCACTAAAAACAATGTAGTCTATTGATGGCATTAGGAATCACAAATACATCTTGATGTGTGTTGAATTGTGATGTGAAAAGTAAACACATATGCTTTTCAGTTGTGTGAAAATAATCAAACTTCTAAGTAGTGGAGAATGCTAATTAATGCTGGAATAACACTTCTGCCAACTTTAACTATTTCTCAAGAGTTTCCTGGCTGTGCCTCTAGGTGTATGCACATGCTTATTGCCCACAGCCACAATTCAACACATCTACACAGGGAAGAAAAAAATAGAATTGAGAAAAGATAAATTCCTGGTGCCATCAACAACACATACTATTGTCAGGTGCTTTCCTTTCTTAGGGGAGAGACTTAATGATTCTTCTCAGTGGATTTTTCATTGGAAAAATCTGAGATTTTCCTCTTTAAATTCATAGAATCATAGAATGGCTTAGATTGGAAGTGAAGATCAATGTAGTTCCAACCCCTGGGCAGTGGCATATTCCACTAGACCAGACTGCTCAGAGCCCCATTGAACCAGGCCTTAAACACTTTCAGGGACAGGGCACCCACAGCTTCTCTGGGCAACGTGTTCCAGTGTCTTACCACCCTCACAGTAAGGAAATTCTTCCTAATATCTGATCTAAACCACCTCTCTTTCAGTTTGAAGCCATTTCTCCTCGCTCTTGTAAAAGATCCCTCTTCATATTTCTTGTAGGCTCCCTTCAGGTACTGGAAAGCCACAATTAGGTCACCTCTGAGCCTTCTATTTCCAGATTGAAAAATCTGGTTCTATTTCCAGACTTAAAAATCTAATTCTCTCAGCCTTCTCTCATGCGAGAGATCGTCAATCCCTCTGATAATTTTGATGGCCTTGTCCCTTTTTTCTCCCACACCTCTAAATATAGGACAATTTTTCAGCCACATTTCAATGTTTTAAGTACGTAAATGAGCACCTGTTAACATTGTAAACAACCTTAGGCAAAAAGTTCCCTAAATGCCATTCTGATGATAGTCAGACAACAGACTCACTTTTCAGAGAAATCTACTTATCTAGATAATTGTGAACATGAATAACTTTGGGAATCTGATTTAATGAGTCATAAATGCATAACATAAGAAAGAAAACCAGATACCACCAAACGTAGTGTTTGTGAAAGTGGGAGGCAGAACGAAAACATGTAGAAAAAGGCCTGTCTGACTCGTATGGTATGAGTGGAGAATGGGTCTCAGTGCTGATTGTATTCACATATGAAACCTGATTGGAGCTCCAATTATAATTACTCTCTGCTGCTTCTAATATATTAGCAAGCTGCAGGTATGTCTTTGAATCTAGGGCTGCCAATTAAATCCTTGCATGCCTGCAGTCCCAGGTTGTTATAACCTTCTCTCGAAGACAACAAATCTCGTCATTTAAAAGTGGCAGTATACAGCTCTAACAAGAACACTTATTAGTGATGCTTTTGTAAATCATGAAGCAGATTTTGAAGGCGTATATCTTCCAAAGAAAGAACTGTATTAAATCTCACAGTCAGTGGTGTAGAGCTGATTTATCTGCATAAATTGGCAAAATGGAACCGTGAAGCTGAAAGAGAAGGTTTAAAGGCTTGTTTTTCACTTACCAGCTAAGCACTGAACTTACCTCTATAGTGCTTTGCAGCAGGAAGTTAACAACTTGGAGATGAACGAATCTCCAGTGCAGATTGCTGATGGCAACTGGCTTACTTCCAAGTTTGCATTAAATTACCTTGTAAGTGTCAAAGTATGTCTGCTTTGAGTTTAATTTGGGGTGGAGAAGTCTTGATAATGCAGTACTGAATATTTAATATTGATGATATCTTTAGGAGGGAATTGGTGGTTAACCAGCAAATTGCTAGGCCATTTTGTGTTATTAAGTTCCATCAAAGACATTGCCATTCAGCTTATTCACTGAATGGCCACCATCCTCTGCCTATTTCTTTTTTTTTTTTTTTTTTTTTTTTTTTTTTTTTTTTTTTTTTTGGCTGGAGGCTGGTTGGTTTTTTTGGGGGGTTTTGTTTTTTTTTTTTTTGTTTTTTTTTTTTGAGGCAGAGAAATTTCTCTGTGATGGGAGAATTAGAATAAATACTAACCGTGTAGCTGTTAGAAAAACCCTGTGTTTATGAATGAAGAAAAGAAATATGAGATTTCTGAGGGATGATGGTCACTGCCAAGGTTGTATTATAAAATGGAGAAAAGAGAAACTAGATCTGTTTCCATGGAAATAAAGAATACTCTTAGTCTCTTTTAGTTCATTGTCCATCATACAAAATGTATGCATAACTCAACTGATCCTGAGAAGTGATTTTAGAGACTTTCTGCCTCTGGAGTGAGACCTGCATGGTTATCATTTGATCTTGTCCAACAAATCCAAGTGAGATTAGATGCTGTGTCTAGTAGTATACAATGACTGAAAATCCTTTGGTAAGCAAACTTCTATTTATCAATAAAAAAAAGTCAAATAGTGGTGCTATGTGTAGCAGTGTGCATGATATTTTTGTATTTGTGTAGGAAGTATTTTGCTTTAAACTATAACAGCAAAAATACTCTCTAGAGGGCACTAAGGATATTTCCTTGTGAATCTTTTTTCAAGTAGATGATGCCTTAAAAAGCAGCAAGCTTTAAATGCTTGAAAATGCTTCATCTGCTCCTCACACCTAATTTTTATTATTCTTACTGACTAGACTTCCCAAAACACTTTCTGTACTTACTTGGCATTTTTAGTTGATATTTTCAAAACTGATATTGAGATTTAATTCAGTAAGTTTGGAGCTTTTTGTGGAGCTTCATAGTAAATGATTTTTTTTTTTAATTTTTTTTTTTTGTAATTAACTAGGCCTTTTGTGGTTTCACTTACGTGTTATTTAAACAGGGTACAATTTTGAAACATGATGTTCAGATCCCATATTCCCATGATTTTCATTCATAGGAACAGGTTGCACAGTCTGACCCTCTTGCATTTTTATGCTCTTATTTATTCTCACTGTCTTTGCAATTCTTGTCCCCCATTAACTTGGTAAGAGTTTTTCCATTTTTTTTTTTTTTTTTTTTTTTTTTTTTTTTTTACATTCAATAATGTTGCCCCTTATTAAAAACTTGGCTGAAGTACAGGGGAAAACACAACTGGAAAGAAAGAGCCTTTTATTATTTGAGTGTCTTAAAAATCATGGAGTGAGTAAGCAGTGGTCATGCTGGAAGTGACTCAGGTAATCTGTAAATTCTTGATGAAAACTCTCGAGATAGCACAAAGAAGGAATTCTGCATATCTTGATGCACATTGAAGAAAGGTCGGTGAGGAATTATACAACTGGAATAATAAATGAAGCTTAAATCTTCCAGAGAATAGTGGAACTCTTTTTGTCAGTTATACATTCCTATTTCATTTTAAATGAGATTTTATTGCATTTATGATCTCAACAAAAGTAAAATAAGACAGGTCTTTATAAATGCAGTGAGTGATCTTTTCAAGGATCCTACAAATATTAGCAAAAAGACTGTAGTCATATCTCATGTTAGTGGCCAAAAATACAAAAATATCATATCCACCTATCATTTGGTAAAGTAGAATTCTTGTTTAGTCAAAAGTTGCTTTTGAAATGTGCCATCATCCACTGGGATGGTTCTAGAAAATGACACTACCACATGTGCATACATTAAAAATGTGCACTCATTAAAAATGTGTTCAACAGAAGTAATTTGTTTTTCTAATAGTGCTTCAGCATTTTGAAGTTCAAAAAGAGCAAAATCCATTGTTTGTACAATTCACCTGCAGGAAAAAAATTCCTGAATGTCATACAAGCATGAGAAATTCAAAGAGTTTTGTATTTGTCTCTGTTCCATGCTTGGACCTGTAGAAGGCTAGTACATACTAGATTATGCTACATGGAAGGTCTTTTTAGCTTTTCACTGATGACTTTCAGAGTTGTAATCAGGTACTGTAGCTCACACTGAAAAAATTGATTTAGTTTGCATACATACCTTGTTTAATTAATATTGTGGCATCTGAATGACCCATTAATTTAAAATTAATAAAGACAGATTTTCAAAAGTCACATTTGATTGAGAAAGCAGAAAAGTACTGCAACCAGGGATCTCCATGGAAATTTTGCAGTAAAACTATCTTTAATTGGGTCAAAGAACTTTGCCATGATTCTAATATCTTTTGAAAGTATTCATTATAATACTGCTATTGCAAATGTATTAGCAGTTACTGTACATTACATTTTATTCTTTAGTTGAATGTATTTGAGAAAGACTCTTGACTAATGAATGTATTCTCAGCATGTCATTACAGCAAGGCAGCTATCCAAGTCTTTGTATTTCGCCTTTTAGATTTGTTTTCACAGTCAAGAACAAATGTGTATGCATTCTGATAGAATTTCAGAACTAACTCAGATTTTACTGAGCTGAAAAAAGAGGTAATTGTTTGAAGAGGGTGATAGCAACATTCAGAGAGCATTCTTAAGGAAATTTGTTTCATCCAACGTCTTTTTTTTCTCTCTGGAGTGTGACATACAGAACATTCTTCCTTACCCATAACTTTTCATGAAACTGCTCTGAAACTGGTCTCATTTTAAAAATTCACTCCATTTTCTGCCTTGCTATTTCAGGAGATGCAAGGGCAGGAAGAATCTGATTATTAGCCGTTTCAGAAACAGCCTTAGAGTTTACTGCTCTACAGATCACAACGATTGGGACTCACATTTCTAATCCTATTGATCTGCAGTTTCATTAACTTTCAACATCTCAGAAGCTTGCAAACTGTATGTAAGATGTTCTCGCTTAGTGAAATAGAAGTATTTTGTTTTCATCAGCCTAAGATTGTTTCAAAAATACTTTGCATATAATGAAAATAAAAGAGGAATTCTACAAAGTGCACAGACCATTCAAAAATAAAATTGATTAGTAATTATATTGTTATATGTGTAGGGTTTACACAAAAAAATATATATTGGAAAGAAAAAAAAAATACACAATTTAGAAAAGAATTGCCTCAGTGTATCACATTCCCTTTTCCTGCATCCCAGTGTCAGACTCCCCTGAGGTGAATGCTTTAGTCTACATGAACTTTAGTATGGTATTTTAGTTTTCTGCTTCAGTCAAAGTTTTTGTTCTTCATTTGATGCACCCTATTACTCTTCAACATGCTGTGATTCAGTGAAGCATAATTTATAATTTTTAAATTATTATATTCCATCATTAAAATTCAAAATTCTTAAACATGCTTCTTTAACATGGTGGAATGAGTTCATATTTATTATCTCTGGTGAAAAACTGTTATTCTTATCTTAGTTGATAATAAATGTTTATTTAACTTTTCTGATAACTTATTTTCTGTACTAAATTAAAAATTGAAAGACAAATGTGGATTTCCCTCTTGTGCTCTTAAAAATCTACCCCAGTGGAAATAAAGCTAGAGATTTGGAGAGGGTTCAATATATTGCAGCATTACTGTATGTGACCCCTAGCAAGCTATTTATGCCTACTGTTCAGCTCAACTATCTACAAAATTATATTAAAACTACTAATTTAAGGGTCACTAATTAAAAATTGACTGTGGACAATACAATCGGCTCTATTCACAGTACTAATGTATTACTTATCCTTGAATATTCAAGTCCTAATTATTTATTACTTAAAATAATCATTAAAAGTTCATTTGAAACTCCAGTGACTACATAGTTACTGAAAATGGTTTATGTTCTTTAATAAATTTTGAAATTTGAGCTTTTGTAAAAGTAATACTTCATTAAAAAAGGGCAAGTTTTACGAAAAAAACATACTGGTTAAAAAGTCCGTTTTGTTTGTTAGATTTAGAATGACATTTAATGTTACTTGTCCCATTTTAGAAGGCTTATGTGCTTTTCAAACAGCATGGATTGCAAATGACATATATGTATATACACACATGGATACAAACTGTATATATACATACATATACATACACACATGTATGTATATATATATGAGTATGTGTGTGGTATAAAAAAATCAGATGAGTTAGTTACAAAAAGACTCAGCTGTGTAAAGGACAAAACAATGTGACTTACAAATGAAACTAAAACAATGAACTTGTAATTGCTACTGTAAGTTCAGTTTATGAAATGAAAAGAAGATATACATTTATTTACTGATAAAATTCAGAATTAAATAATATAATGAGTCAAGAATTTTATCATATCCTTTTGAATAATTTGCTGATTTTTTTTTCTCCAAGGAAAGCAGTTGTTGCATACATGTCTTCTGATAAATTACTTATGGTTCCACTTAAATAAATTACCATCTGAGAGACTTATTACTAGACTTCTTTAAAGGGTATTTGTGAGTCAGTTTAGATTTATGATGCAACGCAAATCAAATTTTCAGTTATTGTTATTGATACTGGTGTTATTAAAAATTAATCATCTTATGCACAAGGGATAAAAATGACAAATCTGGGAATGTGCTTTGAAGATGCACTGAAATTAATATTCTTGAAAGACTAATGTGTCTGAATCTTTTTTCTTATTAGTGTGGTTTTGACAAGCAGTACAGAGATTATAGAAGGAGATTTGTATTAATAAAATATCTAATAATATAAAAAGGGTGCTGTGTTCAAGAGTGAAATAATTTTATGTAAACATAAATTGGAATGACTTTTTGTTTTATTAATAAACAAGGACAACTTTGTTTTAAACTGAGAGAAGGCTAATTTTTTAACCTAAGAAGAATAAAATAATTGAAAATAGATGTTTTATAATTTCCTGAGAGTTTCCTCTTTTTTCCTAAATAGCAGTAGTACACAGAGAGAGTAATAGGAATCTACTTCAGTTTTTCATTTGCATTATTTCACAACCTATAAAGGCAGATAAACTTAAAGAAAAACAAAGCATGTGTTTTTTCTAAGGGGTTTTGTGTCATGGAGTTATATATTTGCATATCCCAAGATCTTGTTTGCAAATTGATTGATGGTGGTAGACACAGCCATGAAAGACCTCAAATGTGCTGTATTGTGTACTTCAGTAATGAAACAGATTTAACCTTAGCAGTTGCCAAAAGATGCACCTTTATTTTACTGTGCGGCTTGATGATGTACTGATGCTGCCAAATTTCATAGAATCATTGCCAAAATATGAGAGATACATGATAAAGTAATATTTGGGGGAAGAAAATAAGCATGTCATACTTAAAATATCACTTTGAATTATATGAAAACTGACAGTCTTAAAATGCTCACTCTTGCAGCATAATAGAAATTTCATTAAATTGCTTAAAGCTTACTGAAAAATGCTTAGCTCTTAGTGATCAGAATACTATCTAGATTGTAAAACAGAATAAATGCTGTGGAAATAAATGATAGCATTTTAATATATTGTTTTACCAGGTCAGTATAAGCTAATTCTGTGTTTACAGGAACAATATGATTGAGGGGATACACACCACTTTCCACTGTCCTCTAACTTTATGCTATAATACATTTTTTAAGGAGCAATTAGAGGGCCAGTTTGCTTTTATTATTTTATTGCATACTATGTATTTGCATTTCTTTTAAATAAAATTGTTACCTTATGTGAGACTTGAAATCTGAAGGATAAAAATTATTTCAATTCTTAATCAATCTGTGTTGCAATCTATGTTGAAAGCTGAAGGAAAAGTGACTCAAAATAATTTGTGATACATGAAGGAAGTTGAACTCTGCAAATGCTAGTGCAGAATATTTGTGCACATCTGAAACACAGATGACAAAGAATACTATGGACACATCACTTTTGGGCATAGATAAGATAATCAAGGCTGTCAGTGGTAAGTTGTTCATAATTTCCAGTGAAATCAGAGGTTGTGTCCAAAGGGCCTGGTTATGGTGCCGTACCCTCCCTCATTTGGCAGCTGTCTATATTATGGTTTGAATAATGATGAGTTAGATAGTCCTTTCTCAGACTCATTTTTCAAGCAATTTGGACATCTTTTTCTTACTTTTATCTAAGTCTGAATAGTATGTGTTTATGTACCTACAATCTAAATTCCTTCCCCTTCATTATCTGGAATGTGTCTTTACCTCTTATTCTGCCTCTACACATCATCATGCGTTTTTTTTTTTTTACCTGGGACTGGTTATGAGGCCCTGAATTCCTTAGCTAGTTCCTTAGTCAGAATCCTTTCTATTGTTCTTCGTCTTACTTTGCTTTCCCTCCCCATGATTTTGACTCCACCCTCCTCCCGTTTTCCAGCACACTCCTCAGTATCGCTCAATCAACGTGAAGAGATGGATTACTTCCTTGGCAAGAAGAGAGCATGAAGCCTGAGCACAGTGCACCCTAATTTGTCTTGTGTCGGAATGTGAAGCAGGCTCTATCACCCAGGCTGCCAGGCAAGGGTGAGGGATGGTAGCTCTGATAGGTTTATCATGTTTTCTCATCTCTAAGAAAGCTAAATGAAAACATAAAGTTCTCAGGGACTGGTTGGGTATGTGCTGATAGCATATTACTTCTGGCACTAAAACTTAGGTCCACAGTGTAGTGTCAACATCTCTTTGTTTTAAAAGGGACAGAAACTTTGTACTTATAATCTAATCACAAATACAGGAATTTCCAGGCATATGTCATATGTCAATAAAAATTAAATTTAAATGTAAAATATATTACTGAACTATTCCTTTCTGTTTGGATGAACAAAATAACTTCCCTTTCAGGTAAGCATACCAATGAACACACTGCCTTACTGGAATTTTAAATTACATTTTGGTGTAAGGGTCAGAAGAACTAATGCTAATGATGACCCAGAATTAAAAGTTCACACATTTGTCATGAGAGTCAGAGAGGAATGCATGACAATTAGATGAGAAAGCATAACTAGTCAGTGCAAACAGAGTCTTGTCACCAAACTTCCTAAATTACCTTCTTTCATCTATCTTGCTTGGGTTTTTTTTTCCCATGTTTCCTTCAACATGTACTTTCTATGTAATTTTAGTCCATGTCATACTCTCTGTGCCTTTATGTAGGAACATTTTTCAATCCAGGCTGATTTTTTCTTCTAAAAATGTGTTATAGCTCCACTTAGGAAAGATCCCTGAAAGATTTAACTACAGTTAACTACTTTGGCAGTAGCAGGGATTTTACTGACTTCACTACAGTGAAAAATCATGTGGAAAGTGTGTTGGAAAACACAGGTATTGCTTAGGATCTAAATGCAGTAGTTTCTCCCTGTGTCTATTTTTATTGTACTTCCAAACAAATGAACAGAGACTGAGTCATGATGGCTAACTGCACTATTTAATGGCTGAATTACACCTACAATAGGGGCTATTTCCTTAATAAATTCTAGACAGATCTGAAGACCTCAGAAATTATATCTGTACTGCACAAACACATACCACAGAAGTTCTTTAACATTAAATTAAATACAAGTTCAACAAACAGAAAAATAAGAGAGCTTGAGATTTTGTACATAAGAAGAATGTTTTCTGTGCAGAAAGCAGTCTTTTGTTGAGGGGTAATCTTAATAATTCTGGATTTCCTGTTTTCAACTCTTTCGTTTTCCTTAATTTAGTCTGTCTCAGGAATACACAGTGATCTGGCAGAAAGAAATGCAGATGCCAACAAAAGGTCAAAAGTAAGGATGACACTCCCTAGAGGAAAGGCTAAAAATATATTAGGTTGATATTTTGTATTGACAAGGATGTCATAGAAGGGGAACTTAACAAGCTGTGCTGTGCTTATCTCTTAATTTGGAATGTTGCTGTTGTTAGACTTTATTTTTCTCTGCATGTCATTGGAGTACATTCCCTAGAATACATATTCTATACATTAGTAAAATTGTCAGTAAATTGCAATTAAAATTAAGGAGATGTTCGTTATTTTAGTCATCTGTAAATGAATTGCCAAAATTTTTACAGAATGAATCGTATTAGTTCAATATCAGAGTGACAGCTGACAGTTATTCTTTCTGAGTGTATACCTCTAGGTATCCATTTTCATACTTTAATATTTACTTAGAGGAACATTAAAAAGTGTGGCTCTCCAATTCCTCCCTTGGCCACAGGAGATTTTATCAGATCAGATAGAATTTAGGTTCTTGAAGCTTTCTCTCTGGAGGTAAGACTAGTGTGTTATAAATTACATCATATGCAGTTTTTATCAGTAAACTGAAAGATTATTGAGGAAAAAGAAGGCCTTAAAAACCTTAGCAAAGCAACACATTACATGAATGTTTCTTTACTTTGTTTACCTTAAATCATATCCTCACAGAGATGTGGCCTTCTCTCAGGGTAAAGGAAACCGCTTCTATTTTCAGAGATTTATCACATTTCATCCTATCAGTTGTTCATCTGTGTTCATGGACTTTTCATATTCTGTGCAAAAGTTATTTTATAGCTCGATTAGACAGAAGGCAAAATCATCAAAGCTAATAATTTTGGTATTGTTCTTGATATCACTCAATTACTCTGTCAGAAGAAGCTTTTGCCAGTTTATTCTTTCCTGTTTCCACAACTTCCTTTTACATTAACGTACACAGTTCATACAACCCTTAATAGTCAGAAAAATAAGACCTATTTTATAAAGTGCTGAAAAGCTACCCTAAATTCATCATCATCATGTAATAGGGCTGAGACATATAAGTCTATGTCCACTGAAACCCCTCGACCTGCCTGCTGGGATCTTTGATTGTGCACACATGGCCTTCATATTCGTGTCTCCAGTAGATGGACAATAGCTACGTAATAGAAAATACACATGGAATAAAGAGAGAAGTGATCTGTGGTCAAAATAAAGAATTTTCTTGGCAAGGTGAATTTGCTATCATTTGATCTTACTGAAAAGGTTTTATGTAATTAACTGATTTTATTTTGAGAAAGCAGCTAATTAGGGGATTCATTGAGATGTAAATGAATCATTCATTGATTTATTTCTCAATCAGCATGGAGTAAAACTAGTCTGTAACCCCAGTAAACTGAATCAAGGAGAGTTCTTCTGGCCCTGAAGAAAATGAGTGATGAAATAAAAGTTGGGATATTAGTGAAGATGAGACTGTTAGTTCTCACATTATTAAATAGTGCAGGGAAGATGAATGAGTGCTCAACTTTTTAACAAAATAAGGGAAAAAACTCCAGTGTAGTATTCAATAAATCAAGTAAGAAAGTCAGGGTCCTGCAGCTGTTTAAGTGCTCATCTTCTGATATGCTTTTTGAGTTTGTATTTACTCTTTTTTCTGTTCCTAATTTTCTTTTTTGAGCTTACTTCTTTTCCTGTGTGCTCTGTTGAGAGCCTTAGCTCATTTTTTAACTTTTCCAGTTAATTTTCTTGAAAAAGGATAATATCAAGATACAAACCAGGAAAAGACCAGACATCAGGACATCCCAAAAGTATTGCCAACGTTGTCTTTTATCCAAAATTTGGGGTCTGAAATACTAAATTAATCATTGCTTTTTACTGAGTGTGCTCTGCAGCTTCTTGGTTTAAAACTGATGCAACATTTTCACAACTGCAGTCCTAAAATGTTTGCTTTTCTTCTCTATCCTACACCTCTCAGAAGTTAGGGCTGCAAAAAGGAGATATGAAGAATTAGGCTCCTCACTTAAGTCTGAATATAGTGAAGATTATCGAAAAAATTTAAAATATATTTGATTAATAAAAGGAATTATTCCTAACTATGCTACCCCCTTAACTTGGATTTGATTAATTCAAATAACCTTTTTGCATTGTGTTTAATTGATTTTATGTTCATGTTTCTTGACAAAACATGCTGGTGTGTTCTGACTAGACTGTTTCAATATGGTTAAAATCGTTCTTTAAGTAAAATAAATATATTATTTAAAACTCCAGGAATGGATCAGATTCCCTGGGCTGTGACTGTATGTGAAAGAGGTGCTCCCTATGGGTAGCTAACAATAACATAAACCAAGCCTCAGGCTCTTATCATTCTGTTCCAGAGTATTTACTTCAATTGAAATCATTGAGAATATATTGTCAGTAAAGGTGTTTGTCATATCTCTCCTGGCTTAAAGGTTAGTCATGCAAAAAGGTGGTTTTAGTCATAGTTATGAAAAGATTTTTTTTTTGTTTTGTTTTGGTTTGGTGTTTGTTTTTGGTTTTTTTTTTTTTTTTTGTTTTTTTTTTTTTTTTTTTTGGTTTTTTTTTTTTTGGTTTTTTTTTTTTTTTTTTTTTTGTGAAGGGGTTAATGTATTTCTGTCCTCTGGTTAGACCTCAGCTGGGACCTTGGTCTAATGTTTCTTTAGCTCATGAATATTAGCCTTTCTTTTGAATAGGCCCAAGACATACGGAAAATCATCTCAGCTACATGTCTCTTGTGGGAAAAAGTCTAAATGTCAAGCAGTAGCACTGAAAGCCTTTAAAACTGGATCATGTTCTGCAAAGAAACATGTATATGAACACAGCAATGGCTCTTTCCCAGAAGTGCCTGCAGCTTGTATTGCTAAAATGAATTCAGATTTCTCAGCCTGTGCTAGATCTGTTCAGCTACCAGGAACCTCTGAATTGTTTCTTGGATCTCAGCTCTACTCCCATGTCTTTTGGCACCACAATTTGCACTCCCGTCAGCTGCACAATTTGACGCAGGCAATTTGTATTCTTGAATCACTGTTTGCCAGGCAGCAAAACCAGGAATACATGGAGACACCTCAGACAACTGATGCTTCATCCCATGTAACAGAAAGTCTTGAAAATTAAACGTATAGAAATGCAGCAAAATAGTTTCATGCTATGAAGAGAATGTTGGTTTTGGTTGTCACTGTCCTGCCTTTTGTAAACTTCCACAAATTCTGGGAAGGATCATGTAGAAACCCCCTAGGATCCTTTCAACAAGTATTAGGAAAAAAGAGTTGCTCCTTTCATCATTGTGTGTGCCCATCTTCTCTTTCACCCATCACTTGCCCCCACTCACTGTAGCTTCAGGATCTTTCCTTTCCACCATCCTCTTCTCTGGAACTGATGAAGTGTCAGAAGTGTAACTCCAATCTCTGACCTGTAAGGAAAGAGATGGGAGTGTCCTTCTGAGCCCCACTCTTGGGTTGCATGGCAGACAGGCAGGGATATTCTCGACACGTTTAGGCTTAACTTCTCTGAAGTCCCAGTTTCGCTATAATTTTGCTCAATACATTACTAGGTATCCGTATGTTAAAGTAAAACAGTAGATGGTTGAATTAGACAGGACATGGATGGCAGCAGCAGAAACTTTCTAAACCACCACCAGCCTGGGATAGTTCTGATGAATTATGCAGAACAAGCAATCCAGTAAGATTACTTCTCTGCATTACCATTACTCTACTTTCTCTGTAAGTGACATTCTTATGTTTCTAATTACTTTTTTTTTTTTTGGTGATAATTTTGATCTGCTTTAAATTGTATTAAGTAGTTGAACATGAACAGGAATTTGTCAAAAAATTTGGGAGTGATGTAGAAAGTATAAGAAAAGCAGAAAGCTCTTAGGTTATGTTACTCTGATCTTATAATTAAAATAGCTCTTTGGGGTTTTTTCCCTCCTTTTTTTTTTGGATCAGATAGATCTTAGGCTATGGCTCTTATGCCAAATAGGACCAATCAAATACATTTAAAATTGGATTTCAGGAACATATATTCCCCTCTCATGTACATCTGCCCTACAGATCCTGTTCACATGTTCTAAAAACTTATCCTCAAGAGCTGTTTCTTTTTTACATTTTAGATTTCCATTAGCAGTTTTCAGTCTTTAGTGGAAGGAAGCTTGTAGACAATATGTTCCTATATATTGAAAGTGGATTTATATCATCTCTGAAATGAATAGAAATTCTGCTGATCTATCTTGACATTCTTTCATTTACAGATTTAATGAAAAGTTCTTAAAATGTTTGTAGTCTGCCACAGACTACTAAAGACAAAGTCCCAAATGAAAGTTTATTTTTACTAAAGACAATTACTTTATATCAGGAATAAACTCAAGTAGCATCTGGAAGGTGGCATGAAAATGCTTAGTCTGTGTTAGTTTTATTTGAGAGTGAAATTTAAAAATTAGCTATAGTTACTTGTGCATACATGAAGCTTACCTTCACTACTCTGATTTGCATGAAGGAAATACATTTACAGTACATTTATAATATATTTCCTGTGTGCACTTTCTATTTTCTTGTGACCTACATGGTTACAAGTGGGTTTTCAGTAGTTATGACATCTTTCCACCTTTGTTTATGAATGCATTTTGGCATTTTTATTACAGTACTTGACAGGACGTTGACTGTTTTGCTCAGTTTTTTAGAGTACCATTGATAAAAAAAGAAACATTCCAACTGGACTCAAGTGTCTCACAGGCAGGATAATGTTACAGTGATTTTAAAAAGGAAAAGTATACCACCACAGCTAAAAATACAGTGGCTTATGTTGCATGTTTTGCAATGGTATCAAGTCACTAATTTTTCCTTGCTCATCCAATGGCTGAAGAAAGTCTACTTAAAAATCTAATGATTTCAAGCACAAGTACTCCATGACACCAGAGCAGGCAGAAAAATTATCTTAACAGCTCTGATTTGATTGTTTTGTTACTTTGTCTGTTTGTTATTATGCTTTTAGAAGGGTTAAACTCCAAAGCATCTTTGGCATATTCAACCATGTCAAGTGTTTACCCTAAACCTCAAACTGGGTTTACCTAGCTGGTTTTCACTAAAACCTTTCATGAAAAGAGTGTTTTTAGGGGTTCTGGATCTCAGTAACACAGATCCTCTTCACTGAAGAGGGGTGTTTACTATATAGCTTTTCCATGATTTTGCTGGGTAGAATGTTCCTGTAACTCAACAACATCTATGAATTTCACTGAGACAGTTCTCTTCTTCAGAGAAGTCTCATTTGTGAACATATGCAAACAGGAGTTTAAATAAAGATACTCTTACAGTCCAGGGTAATTTAACCTGTTGAATTTTATGTATGAACATCTTGCCCCTTACAAACCTGGATAGATAGGTCTAAAATGTAATGCAAGTGAGAGAGTGTGTTAACTCAACTTATGTGATTATATTCTTGCTGTCAGAATGGGAACAGTAGAATTTTTAGGAATATGAAAACAACAAGGAATCAAGTGGAAATTTCACATACACTTTGTAAAAGCTTTGAAGAGGAAAATCTTCTTGTTAATGCATTTACTAGCTTTTCATGACTCCAGATGTAGTCCTGCATAAAGTTTTGTGAATTGCACTAAGTTTCATTTTAGTCTATCACCTTCATTGTCATGTGTATCATCTTCTCCAACATCACAAGGTGCTAAATGATATCGCTCGTACCTGGGAGTGACAATATACATCCAGGGATCGAAATGCTCAAAACATTTAGCACAACATATGCTTCCTGTGGAAATTTTCTATGCAAAAATACCCAATTTAGCTCTGAACAGTGCAGCAAAAGAAAAATCCACAGCTGGCAGTTGTCATCTCTGCTAATCCCAAGCGGCAGACTAAACAAACAGGAAAAGAACCCCTGCTGTTCACTGTTCTCTCACTCTCCCCTGCCCCTCCATTCAGTGTAAGAACTGTAATAAATACATGACAAGATGCAAGAATAGAATGCCAGTACCATTTCTTACTTATTCAAGACATCTAATTATATCCAAGAACAACAAAATAGTATCAACTCTATAGGCACTGGAAGGATTATACATTAAGTGGCCTAACTGAAGGCTTTACAGACTGAATGAACACATTTTTCATTTGCTGACTATGCAGTAAAATCTTCATCATGCCACTTTGTGTTGGGCTTTTTGACTTTCCCAGTCATGTTAATTATACTTCATTTATTTTTCAGTTTTCTAGGGACAAGGTGATCTTTAATAGTATGTGCAAGTGTTGATCTGGGTTCTCCAAATCTGAGTCCTCCTTAAACTTTTTTATTCCTCTCTGAATTTGCTGTTAACAAACGCTGGGGTTTTTTTGTTGTTTGAGGGGTTTTTTTGGTTTGGTTTTTTTTTTTTTTTTTTCCTAACAGGAATAGTATTTATTATTTAACAGGATACTACCCACCTCTGCTGTGTTCTGATGTGCACAGCAGCTGGTGAAATACCTGTCATGACCGGGTGCCTCAAGTGCTGTCAGCATTGCTTACAAGGCAGTAACTACTACTGCATCTGCCTTGTGCAGGTAGCAGGAGAGACATGGTAGGAACACATGGTCATTGCTGTGGTGGGAGGAGATTACTACTGTAGTTCACAACAGAACTCTCTACCAAGAACTTTTATTCTTGCTAAAAAAAAGAAATTGACAAGCTGAGTGAATAACAAGACCATGAATTTTGCTTTTAGTACTGTTACATTCTAAGTAGTGAAGCCGTTCAAAAACAAATGAAGAGCTTCAGAAGGATTTTAAAAGACCGATGAAATAATAAAGGGTTGCAGTTCAGCCTGGAGAAAAGAAGGCTCTGGGGAGACCTTATAGCAACCTACCAGTTCCTAAAGGGAGCCTAGAAGAAAGCTGGAGAGGAATTTTTTACAATGCCATATAGAGGTAGGACAAGTGGAAATGGATTTAAGTTGAAGCAGGGTAAATTTAGATTGGATATTAGAAAAAAAATTCTTTACTGTGAGGAGTGTGCTGAGACACTGGAAAAGGTTACCCAGAGACATTGTGGGTATGCCATCCTTGAAAGTGTTCAAGACCAGGCTGGATGGGATTCTGGGCAACCTGGTCTAGTGGAAGGTGTCCCTGCCCATGTCAGGGGGTTGGAACTACATTGTCTTTAAGGTGCCTTCCAATCCAACAAATCCAATCTTTGTGATGAAACAGAGATAAAATTTGATGCAGAGAAAAGTTGAATGATGCACAAGAATCAATCTGAAAATATATTTACAAATGAGTTTGTAGGCTCTAATCTGACTTGCCACTTAGGATTTAGTTCTTGATGTTACAGTAGAAAATGTCAAATCAGAATTCTGTAGTGATTAAATAGGTATTTGACATGATTATTCAGGAAAAGCACACACAACAAATTAGAGAACATCATTACATAAATCTGTAGAATATTTATATCTTCATAGAAGATGAAACAATCAGAGCCATGAGACACTTTCTGCACAAGGAGAAATAAAAATGGACTAAAGCTGGAAAATGTGACTGATCTGATAAATATCCTTAAAATCAGAAGTGTCAGGGTAAAAACGAATTGGTTGCATTTTCTTTCAGTACAAAAAAGTAAAAGAGATCAAATGAGATTACCAGTTTTTTGCCTCAAAACTCAGAAAACGAGGTGATCATTCATATGTTCTGTTGTCAAGTTATGGCACTCCATGCCATGAAATGCTGGGGATGATAAAATGTGACCAAAAAAGTAATAGTATTTTTTTTCCTTTTATTCCCACTGAGAGCTATTTAAAAATAGCACTTTTGACTCATGAATTCTCTAGTCAGCAACTTTCTGAAAGTCAAGAGGGTTTATGGAAAGATGTCATTGCACAGCTAAACACTGCCAAAGAACAGGGTTTGTGATGGGAAGAGCAGCATGGATTTTCTTGCCTATGTAAAAAATTTTCACTGGACAAAAGCCAAATACTTCTGTTCTGTGGGCTTACTGGAAATGATGTGAAAGTGGTGTGCTCACAATCAGGAATGATCTAGTATATCCTTCAGAGGCAATCTATTAGTCTAAACCATCATATACGTCAAGTGTCTTCATTTTTCACTCTAAAATATTAGCAGAGCAAAAATGCATATTTCAGAGTATTTTAAAATTATTTGAGTTTGGCAAGATTTTAGATGTGCTTACAGTCTTCTTCTGTAAGACTTCAGTGGACTATTATTTTCTTCTTCTAAGGAGAGAATCTATCACAGTTCATTTCTGGTACATCGAAAATGTCAGATTAAAGTGTTTCATATGACTGAGAAAAAGGTCTAACAAGAGAAAAATAAACATATTCCCATGGTTTATTCTTTGTAGGAGTAGCTAATATTGCCACTATTGTCAGCAGATTTGAGGATGCCAAGTATCTCATAACCTGAATTGCATATGACAGACTTTACTTAAAACATATGAATGGAAGAGAAAGGTCCTGATCACACCATCTGGCACATGGCATTTACATGAGTGAGAAAGTTCCAAATAAATAGGAAATGAGGCCAACTCCAAGTGCTAAAAATATTTTTTTTGTATAAATAAGCAGCATATTAAACACTGTGAGTTTTGTATGGAAATACAGAAGGTGGAGAGAGAATGCCCCATTCTGAGAGAGCAGCTGTTGTGAAAGTCATGCTATATAAAGACAGGGACTGTAGTCCTGGTATTCCTCCAGGGCTTTTTTTCCAGGCAAAACCAAATAACAGTAGCGATATGTAACCATTTTCCAGGTATCACAGGTTTTGTTCTCTATTTCATCAACAAAACATGTGGTCCTGTAGAACCTCAGTTCTGTCTCCCCAGCCGGCCTTGGATGTTCAGTGTGGTGTGGCAGTGTGCCTGAGTTCTGCTCTGGAGTGTGTTGGCTTTTTGAGCTTTTCTGTTCATCTGTGGAGAGTATGTCCTCCAGGAATAAAATAATTAGATTGGACTGAATATGGGTACTCCAGAATTTCTGTAGTGTTTTTACTAGTATCTTGTTGCCTCTCTGCCTCCATACTTCTTCTAAGTGAGTGGTCTTCATCAGGATTTGGGGATTACAGGCAAGAATTTGAGCCCAGTATAATTTGACATTTATGTAGTCATTTTTTTTTACCCACACAGCATCCTGTATCATGATTTTCAGGGCATATATATATATTGTCTGAAAAAAACAAGCTGTTTTCTTTTTATCCTTCCACCTCACATTCAGCTACACATCTCTTACTTTAGCAAAAAAATACCACAAGGGAATCATGAAACAAAAAGCAAGAAACCTGTTTTCACACTACCTGGCAAAGCATTAACCATCAGCTCCATGGGGTCTGGATTGATACACATATTTTGCCCAGCTTTTGCGCTACAGGACGTTGCATCTTCAGTTTTAGCAAAGCAACAGATGAGCTACACAGCAAGTAGTCAGGCTGGTCTAAGCACTTGCTTAGACTTGCAAGTAGCCCAGTGTGGTTTAAGCACTTGCTTGTTTATGTAAGGGAAAAAAGGCAGATATGGGGGCTTACTGCTAAAAGCACCTGACTTTTTATGTTGTTGTAGTTTGAATGCTACTGTTAGAGGAGCTGACCTATTTATAGCAATAATTGCAGTGTAGATTAGCTTTGTGTCTCTGGATATGCTTTGTGACTCCAGAAGAAGGTCATCTCTTTGAACCTCCTCACTGTAGTTTTGATGGTTTCTCACACAAACAAACACTTTAAAATGTCTTTGGAGGATATCTGAGGAAGGATGTCTGTCAGACCTATTTACCTGACATACCTGCCTTGGACTCAGACAAGCTTAGCCCTTGAAGGAGAGGCACAGTCACTCTTCTGGAACCTTTTAAAACAAAGCAAATGTCAATTTAATTCTTCACAGTGTCCATGTTTTTAAAGTCCTGCATCTGTCACAGTACTAGAGACAGCTATTAGCTTTAGATACCAGATGGAAAATATTCATCTGTAAAAAACCCTCTCTTACTACTACTGTGCTCTGATTGATGTCTCCCTCTGCTCCTAGAATCATAAAAACACAAGCCCCATACATATTCTCATGTCAGCTTCCCAGTTTTGCTGCACAGGAAAGCCAGTGGAGGCAGGCTGAACAGAAACACTTTGATGTGTGCACCTCCCTGCTCTTAGAAGTGTTTCATAGTGCATATTTTGAAGGCAAAATAAAATAGTTGGATTCCCAGCTTTCAAATAAGTCTGAGTGAGTAGAAAACATAAGCACTTCTTAATGGAAGAAAGCTTGGTAATGAAGAATGAGCAAATTTTTATATGGTGTATTTAGTAATTGTTTTCCTCATATTGCAAAATTATGCCTTACATTTTTCTACACACTTTTCTACTTTATATTTTACATTTAAAAATGGGTGCAAAAATACAATGTAGACATGTGAGGAGTTTCCTCACAGAAGCTGAATTGCTAGTGGATATGTATCTGCAGTTACCTCCAAAATAATTGGGTCACAACTAAGGTAAGTTCCTTAGATCACTCTGTGCAGACCATTATTGACAGGTGGATTATCCAAAATAATGACCTGAGCAAATTAGAAATTATCTTCATTAAAGCCTTTTGGAGATGTGATATGCATTCCCAAAGTCACAAAAATAGATTTCTCTCACCAAATAACATGCTTGATGGAGGAAAATATTACTTTTTTTTTTTTTTCCAGACAGAAAGAAAGAAATACAGTAGCATGCACTTTAAACAATTCCTTTACAACAGACAAAAGTATGGCTAAATTCTGCATAAAAAAAGTGTTTAGATGTTATCACACAAGTACTCAGACATAGCTAGCTTTTTTTGTTTTTTAATATTTGATATGGCAACAAACCACTTACTGAATAGTTTTGAAACAAAATAAACCCTTCTGTCAAGGGTGACAAAAGCAAGTAAATTTTTAACTAAGCACATGAGTTCCTAGATACCACAGTCACTTGTTTCCATGGGAATTGCTGGTTTCTCTGTGTTGCTCTGGCCAGTCTTCTGACTGTTAAGACTTGTTCATCTGCTAACCTAGCCCATCATACTGGCCACTGATGTATGAAGGCACATAACATTAAGGATCAGTGCAAATTTTTTTTCAATTGTCTGTTTAAATCACTTTCCACCGCAAAATTTAGTCAGCTGTGTGTTTTTACCCCAGCTCTGCTACCATGTGTCTGGATATAAGGACTCATCAGTCAAATCTCTCTGTGTGGGTTCTGGGTTTCTTGGCAATGATTTTTTTTTTTTTTTTTTTTTTTTTTTTTTTTTTTTTTTTTTTTTTTTTTTTT
>VZUI01064796.1:7500-18797 GCA_013401135.1 Cettia cetti | reverse complement strand
TCGCGATGGCGGCCGCGGGGCGGCTGCTGCAGGCCCGCCGCGAGCCGCCGGGGGCGCTGCGGCGCCGGGCGGGAGGGCGGCGCTGATTGGCTGCCGGCGCGGGTATATAAGGGAGGCGCAGGCGGTGCCCGGATCTCTTCCGCCGCCATTTTCTGTCGGGCGCAGTTCTCTGCTGTCTCCGCCGCTCGCACGAGCACCCCCGCCGCCCTCGCCCCGCCATGGAGGACGCGACCGAGATGAGCGGCGGCCAGGAGGAGTTCGCCGAGGGCTCCAAGATCAACGCGAGCAAGAACCAGCAGGACGACGGGTAAGGCCGGGGATGTGGTGGGGGGAGGCGTGGGGGAGTCGCGCGTCTCTCTGCGCCGCCCGCCCTGCGGCTCGGGTGGCCGGCGCGGTGGCTGGGGGGAGCGCGGCCTTCCCTTCCCGCACCATGGCCGCGCCCGCCTTTGTGTCCCGGGCGGGTGACCCAGTTTCCGCGGGGCGGGGACACGGACGGGGGGGGGGCCGATCGGAGCCGTGACGTCACCGGCAGCCTATGGGGGCGCGGGAGGGGCTCCCCCGTCGCTCCCTCACCCGTATCCGTACGCGTTTCCTGCCCTCCAGGAAAATGTTCATCGGAGGCCTCAGCTGGGACACCAGCAAGAAGGACCTGACGGAGTATCTCTCGCGCTTTGGCGAGGTCGTGGATTGCACAATCAAAACAGACCCGGTCACTGGAAGGTCGAGGGGGTTTGGGTTCGTGCTCTTCAAGGATGCTGCCAGCGTGGAGAAGGTGGGTGCTTTTCTCGCGGACAGATGGCATGAAACTAGCTTGTATAGCTGTAACGATCTGAGACTTTGTTCCTTTGTCTGCTTTTTAGGTGTTGGAACTGAAGGAACACAAACTGGATGGGAAGTTAATAGATCCTAAAAGGGCAAAAGCTCTGAAAGGAAAGGAGCCACCCAAAAAAGTGTTTGTTGGTGGGCTGAGTCCAGATACATCTGAAGAACAGATTAAGGAGTACTTTGGTGCTTTTGGCGAGGTATAATATATTAACATACACCAATGGTTCTCAAGTGTAGTCTTGCCTTTCTTTTAAGAAAGAATTTGTGAGGAGGTAGTTTGCCAAAACCAGAGATAGTTGAATCTATATGTTAATGATTTCATAAAATTGTAATGGTCTGATTTATAGCAGCATAGATTCTGCACTGCTAGATGGTTCTGGTGGCATAAAAAGTTGCTTACAGATTTCATGTATTGTTTATATTCATTTTGATTTCAGATTGAAAACATTGAACTTCCTATGGACACAAAGACGAATGAAAGGAGGGGCTTCTGTTTTATCACATACACAGATGAAGAGCCAGTAAAGAAGTTACTAGAGAGCAGATACCACCAGATTGGTTCAGGCAAGGTGGGAAGACTCTTGTTCTTAGCATGTGAAATCTATTTCTGTAGGCTTCTGTGAAAGCAGCTCACAAAATGCTCTTGGAATTCTTGATAAGTTAAAAGATTTCTGTCCTTACAGTGTGAAATCAAAGTAGCACAGCCCAAAGAGGTGTACAGGCAGCAGCAGCAGCAGCAGAAAGGAGGGAAAAGCAATTCCTCTGGTGGACGTGGAGGTGGACGGGGGCGTGGACGGGGTGAGTATTTTCAGTGGTTCTGTTAATGTAGGTACTTACCAAACACTCAGGAGCTTGTAGATATTCCAGGTTGCAGGCCGTGTGCAGATCTCATGTTTAAATCAAAAGTGTTAGTAAGTGGTGTTTTGGTGGTTGTGGTTGCTTGTTGAAGCTGAGGAATTTCCTCTTGCTCTGCTTGCATTCAGGTGGTGAAGGGGCAAGGTGGATGTAGGGTGCTTTTGTACACCCTTAGTGGACAGTGTAGCCAGTGCAGTTACACTTTCACTTGGAAAGGATACACTTAATTAGCCCATGGGCTAAAAATCAGGAGCTGTTTGCTAAGGAGTAGGGTGGTCACTTTGCTGCACCTTCAAATGGGTCAGGAGGAATCAGCTGTTAATGCACCTCGGTCTTTAGAGGTCAAGCAGTCACAACTCAGACCACACAGTAAGCTTGTCTGTGGTGTCACTTGGTGCTCAGGCAATTACTGATTATTCTTGTATCCAGAAAGTTAGATGAGAAGGGGAGAGGAGTGAAATAAGTTTTGAAACTTGCTATACTTTGTTTCAGGTCAGGGACAAAACTGGAACCAAGGATTTAATAACTATTATGATCAAGGCTATGGGAATTACAATAGCGCTTACAGCGATCAGAGCTACAGTGGCTATGGAGGCTACGACTACTCTGGATACAACTATCCCAACTACGGATATGGGCCGGGATACACAGATTACAGTGGTAAGTGGTTTTGCCCTCATTCCCGATAACAAGAGCGTGCATCCCCTCTCTGGAACGTTGCTCTTACTCGACCCATGGCTCTAAAGATGCGATCTCTTGGTGTGATGCTGTGTGTGAAGTCTCCTTCTGAGGCTGGATGTTAATGCTTGTGGGTTCTGTTCTTTCCCCACGCGTTACCTCCAGGCCAACAAAGCACGTATGGGAAGGCGTCCCGTGGCGGCGGCAACCACCAAAACAACTACCAGCCGTACTAAAGCAGTACCTAGTACCTGACCAACAGGTGTGTACATGAGCACAAGCTCCACTCCGACTATGTCTAATCTAATTTAAAGATCAATAGACAAACGAAGAGTAAAAACTCGCCTAGCATGACTTTTCCTTTAATTAAGCTTTTGTTAACTTAAAAAATACTTTTTTTTTTAAAACCAGCTTTGCCTACGTGTCTATAGATCTTTAACTTTGTAAAAATGTGACTTTATCTTCTTTAGTACTTCAGAAAAACATAAGAGTTTTTCTGGTTTGCGTTGTGTACCAGGTGGTCTAGAGGAATAATTAAACTTATTAGAAGTATTAACAGGTAAAGTACTGAAATGGGTACAACTTAAGGAAAACAAGAATGTTGTCTTCTAACTCTGACATTATACCTTGTTTGTACCCGCCAGCGGGAACTTCATTGCAGGCCGTGTGTCACCCTGACCACGTCTATCTCTGGGGTCGCACGTTGCAGGCAGAGCGCAAGGCATACACCAGAAAACGCTGTCCTGTGGTATGGTCTCTTCCAACTTCATGTACCAGCGTAAAGATTAAAGTGGAAAACTTCAGACTTTGGCTTCTTTTTTTAATCTTTTTTGGAGATTAAGTGTCTTTAACTTAAATGGTTTTTTACAGGAGTTAAAGTACATAAATGCCTTTACAGCTTAATCATTTGGTCTTCTGTTTAGTGTTGTATTTCAATTGTGGAACCTCATTTTAAATGTGCATTCTTTAAGATTTTAATGCTTGCTTTTTTCTTTTTATAGCTAATAGTGAAATCTGCAAACCAAAACGAACTTTTAAATCTGGATAAACATTAAAGATCATATGCATATGGACTGTCTGAACTAAAGTGACCTGACTTGTGTTGCACATAAGTCGTTTAGTTGTATAAACAAGTAATCAGAAAGCCTTTTGGCACTGTTTCCAGTGGAAAAGAAAGTGATCCAGAGCCTGCTTACTTACCTATATTGGATGGTTGTTGTTTTGGAGCAGCCTCCTTGATGGGCTGAATGGCAATATTTGGGAGAATAAATTACTGATGGGTAACTAAATAAACCTCTTGTGTTACCTTAATAAATATGCATATGATCTTTAACAGTGAAGAAAGGAATATATAGAAGACTTAAAGCAGTTCATGAAAATGGACCTTTTAACAATGCTGTAGTAACTGTCACAGATCTGACATGCATTTTGTCTTGATTTTTTAGGTAGAGATACTGCAACAAAAAGCCATCTTGCAACGCATCGTGAGTGAATGGAGGGTGGTCTTCGTGAGAGGAAATGACTATTTTGTAAAAGACTTTTAGTGTATGACACAACTGTGTCCAACTGTACATAGCGGCCGACTAGTTTTCTTTTATGGTTTTTACTTTCTTTTTGCCATTCATGTTATGACACAATGTGGACTTGTGTTTATACAAACTTTATTTGTATAATTTCATGTTAAAAGATTCTCTAATAAATGCTTACTTAAGTGAGTGTCTTGCTGTCACCCTTAAGTGGTGTAACTATAGTTTTACTTGGATAGAAGGGCAGGTAGCTCTCTGGAGATCAGGTTACTGTGAGAACAGGTCCATACACCAATTTCTTCTTATCTGTGCTGAGAGCACCAGAGTGCTTGGAATTAGCATCACAGGGGATGGCAGAGTGATGTCATGCCCACTGCAGCATCAAGGAGAGAGTGGTCTATGGCACATAGCACAATGTAGCAGTTTTGTACATCTCAGGAAGGATCCAGAACTACAGCAGCACTTCTTTAGTGCTGATAGTGCTGTTTTTCAAGCACTTTAAACCCTAAGTATTACTTTCCTACACCACTTCTGTTCCAATTCCAAGCAGGAGATTACAAGTGCTCGAACATTAGGGTCAGCAATGTATTTTCTGTACAACTCGCTACAAGTTAGGTGTACTGGACTCTTCTCACCTGGACTGGAAAACAAATTTCCCATCTAGTGCACACCAGCAAGCAACAACTAAAAGCCTTGAGTCTCTGATTGCTGGAGAAGAAACACTGCATTAACCATTTCCAGATCAGGAAAATGGTTGGGATGGGTAAAGGAGCATATGTGTTTTATCTGAGGCAGAAGGATTGCAGCAGTCTCCCTGAAGATTTGATGTTTCTCAGCACAAATAGTCAAGCATCAAACTAGACCTTGTGTGTTAAAGCTCACTGATATGTCACTGGCTACAAACTAAAGAATCGGCAAGCCAGAGCAGTGTGTGAGTTCATATGCTGCATTCGTGAGTGCAGCTGGAGCCAGCACTGTCCACAGCAACTGCGGGGCTGAGGGAGACATCTGCCACAGGGACACGGCTTCATTGCTGAAGTGGTTTGTTAATACCCAAAATCCCACTAAGAGCCAAGTTTTACTTCAATCTGTGATCATCCTGCTCTACTTGGCCCTAGTGAAGTGCAGCTGGAGTGCTCTGTCCAGGTCTGGGTTCCTCAGCACAAGAAAGGCAAGGGGCTGCTGGAGAGGGTCCAGTGAAGGGCCACAAAGATGATGAGCAGGCTGGAGCATCTCAGGAGGAGAGAATGCAGGAGCTGGGCCTGTTTAGTCTGGAGAAGACTGAAGGGGATTTCAGCAATGCACACAATTACCTCAAAGGCAGGTGGCAAGAGGATGGTGCCAGACACTTTTCAGTGGTGCCCAGTGACAGGACGAGGAGCAGTGGCCGCAAACCAAAACACAAGTTCCACCTAAACCTGAGGAAGAGCTTCTTTACATTGAGGGTGGCAGAGCACCGGAACAGCTGCCCAGGGAGGTTGTGGAGTCTCCCTCTCTAGAGCCATTCCAAACCCACACCGACATGTTCCTGTGTCACGCACTCCAGGTGGCCCTGCCTTGGGCGGGGGGATTGGACTGGACGATCTCCCGAGGCCCAGTCCAGCGCTATGGATTCCGCGGTAGTCCATGTCGGCGCCCCGCTCTGGGCGCTCCCGGGGCTGTGCCGGAGCTCCCCCCGCGCTCCCTCACGGCTCCCCGGGGGCGGTGTCACGTGTCCCGCCCGCCGCGCTCCTTCCGGCCGCCATTTTAGGTTGGGTCGGTGGCGGCGCCATTAAAAACAGGGAGCAAGAGGAGGAGGGATCGGCGGGATCGGCGCGCTCGGCCGGGGCCGCCAGCGGGGCCGGGGCCTCGGCGGGGAGGCGGCGGCACCGGGGGTGGCCGGTGCGGGGCGGCGGCGGCGCCATGTCGGATCAGCAATTCGCTCTGGACTCGACGGCGGTAGCGGCTGGCGCCGGGGGCAGCGCGGCGGAGCCGGTGGAGCAGCCTGAGGGGCAGGCGGGGGCGGGGAGCACCGATGGGGGAGGTGGCGGCGGCGGCGGCGGCGGGATCGAGTCGGAGGGAGCCAAGATCGACGCCAGCAAGAACGAGGAGGACGAGGGGTGAGCGGCGGGGGCGGGTTGTGTGTCCCGGGCGGGGCCCGGCGCCCCCGGCCCGGCCCGGCCCCGTTCGCCGCCCTGTTTGTTTACTTGGCGCCTCGGCGACGTCACGGGCCGGGCGGCGGGGGCGGGGGCCGTGTCTGGTCCCGCCGTGTACAAATGGTGTGATGTGCCTCAAACTACAAACGCCTTTTACTTATTTTGCTTATCAGCGATGCCTTTTTTATAAGTTAAAGTGCGGTGCGTGCGTGAAGACCGTAATTCTGTGTAGCCGAATGCTTTGGTTTGCAGTCGCAGCGTTGCCCTGTGCTACAAACATTCCAGCTTGTTGGCTGAGTGCCAGAGGCGTCAGGCACCGGGGCTTCTTCCCAGCCTAAAACATGCCTCTGCTTCTCACGGAACTTGCTGTCGGGAGGATTATGTTAGGTGGTGCCCGAACTTGAGAAGTAGGAGTCAAAAAGCAGGAAGCTAAGTCGGGGGAGGTTCAGGTTATGCATCAGGAAAAGGTTTTTCACCTAGAGGGTGGTTGGGCAATGGAACACACTCCACGGGGCAGTGGTTACAGCATCAAGTCTGACAGAGTCGAAGAAGCACTTGGAAAATGTTCTCAGGCACACGGTGTGACTCTTGGGGTGTCCTATGCAAGGCTGGGAGTTGGACTGGATGATTCTGATAGGTCCATTCCAACTCAGCGTGTTCTATTACTCTGTTTCATGGAGAGTAAAGACAGAGTTTAATCTTCATAGGGTCTCTGCCTAGGAGTGTCCCTTTTGTATTGTCGGTGAAATTTGTGTGTGATAAATCCAGTGACTCTGCTGTCTCCTGTCTGGCCCGTGAGAAACTCGAGCTGCAGGTCAAGACAGAAAATAAACTGGATAAAGGAGCACTAACTTCTGTGTCCTGCAGATACATGCTGCAAAACTTTTCTGACTGTCTTCCTTCTTCTGTAATAACTTGGGATGTTGCTGGAAGAGATGTTAATAATCTGGGATAATGCAGAGAGAGAACAGGAACCCTTTTTTTGAGTATTTTGTTGAGATTAGCAAAAATTTAAGTGGTTTTGTTACTTTTCATCTGTTCTTAACAGCTTCAAATTCCTTTGGAGTTTGCATGTTTGTTTTACTTATTACCCTTGAATACACAGCAATTAAAGGGTTTTTGTGGGCAAACTCGGGTTATTTTGAGGCAACAGAGCCTAGAAAAAGTCTCTAAGTGATGCAGTGGCATTGGGCAGTGATTAGATGTATGACTTGTAGTCTAGTTCAGTCTTTTTGACCTGTCAGTTCTTAATGCTGTACAGGAAACAAAGTGTTTTGACAACACTTCTGGTAGAAAAGGGAAAAAAGCATATCTGTGATACCTTATTTAGCTAACTCTGAGGTTTGAAAGCTTTCCCAGTGCACTTCTGGTAATTTATTTTGGGAAATTCTATGTGCTAATGTGAGTTAGACCAGCCAGACTGTGGGCTAGGAAATGTATGTCTTCTGCAAGCTTTTGGCAGTGCTGTGACGCTGCTCCTGAGTTGTTGTGCTCATGTTTGTGGTGTAGCCTCGACCTGGGTTCAGTTTCACCTTGGAGCAGTAGTTCAGGTAGGGGCAGACTGAAGCAGCCTGGTTTCCTGCTCTGGGACCCGGCTCAAAGGTGCAGTTTACTGTGTGGAGAGGTGAAAAACCTTCAGAGGCTGTTGGTTTCAAGCTCATGTTCTTGGTCTGTCTGTCCTTAGGGACACAAAGCAGGGTCTGTGTGTTAATATTGAGACAGGTGGTTTGTGTAGCAAGTGTCAGTTCAGTAGTAACTGCTAGAGCATCACTACTCCCCGTGTGTCAGAAACACGATGCTGCATCCTGTGTCTTCTGTCTGGCTGCTTAAAATACCCTCCACGGAACAGCAGACAAGCTAAGGACAGGTGAACAAAGGGCAGAAAGCTCTTTTGATTTACTGTCTGTGCTGGTCTGAGGCTGCTGGTTTACCAGGGTGCGCCATTTCTTCCATGAACACAGTAAGAAGTCACAGCTGATAGAAAGGGCTGTTGGTGCTTTGCCGAAGAGAGATCTAGAACTAATTGGGAAAGTGGATAAAGGGATGGGGAATTGGTGCTCCTTCTTTACAGATTTGGGGACTTGTTATAGAAACATCTGAAACTTCTGAACCCATCATCTGTATGGGTGTTTGTCAGAAACTGAATGCTCTTGTTAATTTTCTGAGAGCACAGCTAATTCAACAGAGGTGGTTCACAGGAGCAGCTTTTGATTTGGGAGAGTTTGAGTTGTGGAAGTACAATGCTCTTTTACATGATTGGCAGGAATATTTGTGCGTGGGAAGTGGAAGGGTAGGAAACATGATACAGTGGTTTTTCAGGTTTTCTGATAACTGTACCTGATTGTGAAATAAGTTGGGACAATGAAAATGGGCAAAGCTTTGAAGGAAGTGCTTTTATAGATCATAATGGATCATATTTTTTGGTTAGAGCTCATGGTAAAATCTTTTTTATCAGTATTAGAAGAGATCATCTCAGATCAAATCCTCTTTTGAATGGATTCCTAAGCCCTGTGCCTAATAACCTGGAATGTTTCATTTGTGTGTATACTGGCTTGATTTTTCATATTTTAATTTTTTTTTTTTTGTGCCTTACTAACATGGTGGGAAGGTTGTGATTCGATTCTAAGCTTCCAGTGTGCTTTTGAAAATACAGGCTGTGAATTATGTGCTGTACACATCTGCCCAGCAACACTGGTGCTGTAGAAACATTGGAAAGACATTCTCCTGATGAGAATGGATTATGCCAGGTATTTATATAAACTTTTTGTGAGAAAAGAGAACTTCTGACCATCCAATACTTTGCTTGTTCTTAACTGCTTTCTGAGGAAGAGAACTTGACTAGATTATATTTATTTTAGTTTATTAGTTTAGGCATATGTCCAGTCCAGACTGGTAGATAAATGCTTCTGTTTTAACCCCACCTCCTTAGAAATCGAATCTGCCTGTGTGTGTTTCATAAGCAGTTGTGTGGAGGCTCCACAGATAATGAATGGAATTAAACCTTTGGTGGGGATGTAAAGAAGTAGTAAAATATCTCTGTGTCACTGCTAGTGGTTCAGGAGAAGACAGTGAAAAATGTTTGTGTATGTAGAAGTTTTTATCTGTCCTGGCCAGAATCCTTTAAGCAAGTTGTCAAAAAGTGCAGGCCTGTGTGTGTAGTGACCGATAAAATCCTGCATAAAGTTTGGCAGTGCAGGATTTTGGGTAACACGCATTTACACATTGACCAACTTGTCTTAACAGGAAAATGTTCATCGGTGGCCTCAGCTGGGACACAACGAAGAAGGATCTGAAGGATTACTTCTCTAAGTTTGGTGAAGTTGTAGACTGCACCCTGAAGCTGGACCCCATCACTGGGAGATCAAGAGGCTTCGGCTTTGTACTCTTCAAAGAATCGGAGAGTGTGGATAAGGTAGGATTCATGTAATGAAACACCTTCAAATTCAGCTATCAGGCACTCACTAGGATCACTGTAGGCATTGTTTGTACATCTTCTGGTAAAGATGACTCAGGGGTGCAGGTGTTTAATGTGCTTGTTGAAAATGCTTTCTTTTATGAGCCATCTTATTCGTGTGTCCAGGACTAGCAGTGATTTCCTGAGGTATGGATTTGGGCTCTTATGGGTTCTGCAAGCCATTGGACTTGGGCACTTGGAAAACATAAATATCTGCTGCTGTGAAAGCAGCACTTGTAAAGAACTTCTTTGCATTCCAGAGCTGTAACGTGAACCCCTAGAGTAGAGCCAATAGCTTTGATACATTTGTGGTCTGTGCAAGCAAAAATTAGCTGTTGGGTTTTCTAAAATGCTGTGGGTACAGCACACAGAGAAGTTTTCACCTTCATGACCTTTGTGATATCTGAAGTACAGATTTTTTTTACTTCATAAGGTTTGAGGATGAGAAGAGTACTTTTTGAGAAACGTTATACTCCTGTTTGTTTCTGCTGGGTAATAGATGGTTCCAGTTGTCAGAACTGACTGTGTCAGTGGATAGTGACAAAAATCACAGAACTCTTTGTTCATGTGCAGCAGATTATTGGTGTGATCCAAGTATTGAACTTGAAGCCAATTTGGCCCTACTCAAAACATCACTGAAACATTTAGCTTTAACTAAGCTGTGTAAGATTGTGTTTTAATTTTCCTCAGGTCATGGACCAGAAAGAACACAAGCTGAATGGAAAGGTCATTGATCCAAAACGAGCTAAAGCCATGAAAACAAAAGAACCCGTTAAAAAGATTTTTGTTGGAGGCTTATCTCCAGACACACCTGAGGAGAAAATCCGGGAATATTTTGGAGGTTTTGGTGAGGTATGTGGTGAAACAAACTGCTTTTACTTGTGCGGCCTGCATGGATGTTAATGCAAGCTTAATGGCCATTGTAGTTCCATGTGTGTTAGTGGTCGGAATTTTAATGTTTTAATTACAGGCTCTGAGTTGCACAGCCTGGTTTGATGGAAGGGGGAGCTGGGATAAGTCAGAGGGGGAGGCAGTGTTTCGAGCAGGGTGCTTTGGTCAGTTGAATGAGATGCTCTTCAGCCACCCCAGCTCATCTCCTATAGCACAGATTGAGACAATTTTGCCTAAATTCTGTGCAACCCTGTAGTCTCTGTCTCTCTGTCCACAGTTTTTGGTGGTGCAGATGAGCTAAGTATCATTAAAGTTTTTAAAAGCTGGTCTTGTATGAACTTGATACAGCTGCTGCTCCCCTGTTGGTTATAAGATAGTGCCAGATTCAGGTCCTAACTCTGTTCAGGGAATTTGGTTGCTATATATGTGCACTCTTACAAACTTAGAGACAGTTCACTCTGGACTAAAGACTTTGCTGCTTCTTTAGGAAGTCTCGTGTGCCACAGGTACGGAGAACTTTGACTCTGTATTTGTAGTCAGATTCACATTGTCGTGTTCAAGTCTAAATAATTTCAGTTAACAGGTATGACCTGTTAGAAGGATTTTGAGTGACACAAATGGCAGGATAAAAGGTAAAATCACTGTCTTCCGCCAGGTTGAATCCATAGAGCTCCCCATGGACAACAAAACTAACAAGAGGCGTGGATTTTGCTTCATTACTTTCAAGGAGGAGGAGCCAGTGAAGAAAATAATGGAAAAGAAATACCACAATGTTGGGCTTAGTAAAGTAGGTGGATTTTTTCCTATGGAAACTGAATCGTGACGATAGAGGGAATTACATTATCAGTTGCATCTCTTTTGGATAATAGTCTGCAAATACCTGTAAGCATTATTTTGCACATGTAGGTGTTGGGCCCACGTAGTATTTACATA
>VZUI01064796.1:0-2500 GCA_013401135.1 Cettia cetti | reverse complement strand
AAAAAAAAGGTGTGTCTGAAGTATGACGTTCTACATACCTCTGCTGTTTCCTTTGCAGTAAGAGGTAAAAACTCGGTGCTTGCCAGCTTTGCAAGCAAGCTGAGCAGGGATTAACCCCTGAGCAGGGATGGAACAGTCAGCTGGACTTGCCTCCTACCTGCTATGTGCAAACAGCTGCTGTCTCTAGTCCTTTTCTAAATCTTTAATTTTGGTCCTTGTAGCATATAAATAGGACTGAAAGCAGATTGACTGGGCAAGTGGGAGATGGATTTACCTGGCCAGAGCAGTTTAATAAGCCTGTGGAGGTTGTGCATGCTGTTTCAGCTTTCTGTTTAACCTGTGCTTTGCAGTGCTTGGCCAGTACGTACCATGAATTCCCAGTGTATGAAGATTGTAGCCTATTCTGCAGTGCATGCCAGCAGTTGCTAATAAATGTATTAAGCCTTTATATTTTTCAGTCTATACCTAGTTCTCATTCCTTGGCTACAGGAATGTATTTTTTTATCCCTAGTCTCTGTTTCTTCACTGTTGAAGAACTGCTGTTCTTGATGACTTACTGACCATGCTGAGCTGTGTATGTATATACTTCTGAGAGAGAATCTCCTCTGCTGCTTAGACCTGTTGGAGGTCTTCCCCAGTAATGTTCTTCTCAACCTGCAGCTGGATAACATCCTGAATGCTCTCTTTGAGTTGGTTTTGGGGCAGAGGTAGGTTACATGATCCCAGCTACTGCTCAGGTGTCCAGTACAGCAGCGGCGTGCAGCTTAGCAAGGAGAGTGAGTAACATAAAAGTGTTTGATTAGCTTTTTGTATTAGAAAAATTTGAAGTCTCAGGAAAGCATGCCTCTGGAACCTTCCCTGTCAACTGTGGTAGAAGATCTGTGAGGTTTTTGTCAGTGCAGTGTCATTATCTCTGTGTAGGCAGTGAAGTGTTGGCTGAGCTCTTTGGTTACCAGATGTATGAGAAATTAAAACCAATTTTGGCTCTTGTGAGCAATGAGGAACGTTTTCTAGTGACCTTGGAGTTTCAGTCTTGTAAACTGAAATTTGCTGTTTCTCAGCCAGGAGTTCCCTTTGGCAAATGATAGTCTGTCATCCTGCTGCCTTGCTGCAAAAGGGTAGCTGAGCTGGGATTGCCACTGCTCTGTGCTACACCTCTGGAAGCCCATGGCTGGTTTTCACTTCAAATGTCTTATCACATAAGTACTTGTAAGCTTGTGTTTGAAGTTAGAGTTGGCAAGGTTCCCTGCACATCTTCTGTAAGGTAACATATTCCTTCCAGCCTTTGTACATAGAGATAGAATTTGTATTTTTTCTTGCTGGAGGAATGAGAGGGCTTCAGTGTTACATACAGGCAGCAAGTTTTGGTCAGGCTGATGGTCTCAGCCACTGATCTCAGCAGCTTGGCTTTCCTACCTTCTAAGTCCATGTTGCAGGACCAGAGACACGTGTGCAAGTTGTCAATCAGGAAAGCACTCTCTGTTTTATAGTGGGTGTTGGTGGTGTGCCGTTGAAGGAATGGCATCAGTTAGGTAATGCTGGATTATAAAGGGTACTTGTTTTCACATCCATTATCCCCTGGAGCACTGGGGCAGCCAGGTGATTGTGTATTCGCACAAATGTGTTTGCTGCAAAAGACCTGTAAACTGTTTTTTTGTTTTTGTTCTGTGCAGGGTTTTCTCATAGATGACCATGGAAATTCATGCCTTGCTAAGAATTAAAATCAGTTCTCCCTTAAAGCTGTGGGTTTGTGACTAGCAGAGCATTTTAAGAAAATGTGCTCATTTTCTTACAAAGCAGTGTAGGCTTGTGGATAGAGATTTGCAACCAAATAAGCTTTAAAAAAAGTGACTTCCCTCTGTAGCTCAGTCTAACCTTTTAGGTAAGGAAAAACTAAAATTCTTTTTCCTCATAGGGAGAAATTGTGTTATTGTAATCAGCTAGCCAAGACTCCATTTTCTTCATGTGAGAAAAGCCAATTCTTTATTCACATCACTTATTTGATAAAATTTTCACAGCCCTTGTGTGCAGCACCTATTGCCTGGTAGTTCTCTTACTACTTCATTTTTTGGTCAGAAGGTGATTTGTGTGTCCATGCTAAGATTCAGGTTGTTTACATTTTTCCTTCATGGGTTCTCCTGAAACAGATCTGATTGTTTACACAGATGCACTTGTTTTTCAACCCAAGAATAGGCTGTTGTGTTAAGGAACCTTTCATACCAAGACTGTTTCCACATGGGAAGTTGCAAATTGTTTAACTACACTTAGAAGAGATAACAAGCTAGCTATTAATTTAACAGAGCAGGCCTGATTTCATGAGGCCTTGCTTTTATAATTCTTCTATCTGTCACAACATCTCTCCCTTTATTAATTTAAAAAAACTCATATGTTCTGATGTTAAAACAATTGGCATCTTATTAGGGCTATTACCAATTATCTATTAAATACAGGACAAGATACATTAAAAACCAATTACAATCAACTGAACTTATTAAATCCA
>VZUI01064782.1:0-87870 GCA_013401135.1 Cettia cetti | reverse complement strand
ACCTGGTTTCAACAGCTCATGAAGATGGTGATAGAATACACACTTTGGGCACATCTTACATTTTAACCTAGGACACTGGGCAGTGGGTAACAATAGTCTGGACCCAGAACCCTACTGACAGGGCAAGATTATCATCTATTTTCAGATGATAAACAGTTTATCACTGTTTTCAAAGACATTTGAGTAGTCATCTTTGTTCACAGACCTAAAAGTACCTATGACAGTATTTTTTCTGAGGTATATTCTTATAAGGAATTATATAATAGTATTCAAATGATTAATAATCCCTCACTTTACTGTACGTACAGATGTACTAAGACTGATCTTGAAAATCTTGGTCCCATGAAGCAGTAGAATAGGGCCACTGATTTCAATGAGGACGAGTCATTCTGGAAGCATCTCATCACATTTAAAAATGTTTCTTAAAGAGATGTATTTAATCTATTGGCTTACTCGGGTGGAGGGCTGGGGTCATCACATGGTTTAAATTAGTTATTCTGATGGCTATAAATGAAAAGGTTTTTCAGGCATACCCATTGTAAAGTAGCACATGTAAAATTCATAAAATAATTTTCTTTCTTCATTGTATACCCTTTCATAGGTAAAAGGAATACGTCATTCTTGAAATTAATGGAGTCTGAGTGTTATTTCCATGTGCTATTACCATATTTTCCATAACATACTAATACTTGAAGCTCAGTCACCATTAGATCATTGACCTATCCTGTATGTGAAAGCAAAAGGGAAATTTCACCTAGGAAGGCACGAAAGGATTGCAACCAGTAGTTTTGGAGATGACAAGGGAAAAAAAAGCTTACTCTTCATCATAAGCAGGAGTTGTGCAGTATAAACTGCAGATTCGCAGTTTATATTACACAACTTTTCTGAATTCTCTCTGAGATTCATTTACCTTAAAACAAAGACTGATAACATTTTCAGATATAATAATTGGTATTCTAATTGTTTCAAGGGGAAACACTTTTAAAATATCCTCTAGCAACAAAAATATTCTTTTTCTTAATTTGTTACAGGTAATGGATGACATGTTTAGGTTACACTGATAATAAAATGAAAAAGAGATCATGAAATTTTATCATCTCACTCCACTCCTGGGCCCTACTGGCTTCTTTATGCTAAGAAGGTGCCCCAGGGTGAAATCTCAGAGCAGGGTCAGGCAAGCAAGTCCCCAAACTCTGCATGTTCGTGTCCTTATGAGGGTGGGGGAACATTATGTATGGACCTTCTAACTTCTTTTGTGTGGATGCAGATGAAGCCTAGGCGTCCTTTAAGTAATCTGTAAGTACTCTGCTCTTACATCCGCTGTGGCTCTGGAGCTGTGGTCAGGGACACAATTTTTATTTATTTTTATTCACAGTGAACTGTGGTTGTGTCTACTACAGGGTATGCCTGTGATCTCTCCCACATTATTCCTCCCACCGTTCAAGACCCACCTTGCCTTGCATCTACCTTTGTGGCCCCTCCAGCAAGATTTTCCTCTCCCTTCTCCAAAGAAACTCTCAAATTTCAAGGAATGGCTTTTTACAGCTCATTGTGGGCAGAAACGTACATGCGGCAAACATCAAGTTTACCACCCTCGTGTCTTTGTCTCAATGTGCTTCACACAGGCACCCACGGAAACTCTGTCATGGCCTACGGAGCCCCAGCATGGACCAGAGAGACCTCCTCTGTTTTCCACAGTGAGGCAGCTTTTCCTGAGCTATTGGGAATCTCTTCGGTGTGGCAGGCTGGTACTAGTGCAACAGTTTGACGTAAAACTGTACTTTTGCTGTCTTAGGCCAGCAGTGTTCAGTGCCCTACGTGCAGCCCTGGGGTCACCTGTGTTACAGCCCGTGCGGCTCTCGCTGCTCCGCTCTGCCCGCCCGGCTGCGGGCCGCAGGGCAGCCAACAAACAGCCGGAGCTGCGCAGAGCCTCGCACGGCGAGGGGCAGCTGGCACCGACGAGCTGCCTCGAGAACAGCAGTCCCCTTGAGTCCCCGAACCAGCTCCGCTGTGTACGCGGATCTCCAGCGAGGAAGGGCGGGAGCGGCCCGGCCCCTCCCCGCCGAAGCGCCCCGGGGCCGCCCCGCGCCGCGCCCGCCCCGACGCCGCCGAGCTCGGGCCGCTCCCGCCATGCGGCTCTGGGTGCTCCTCAGCCTGCTGCTGCTGCTGCTGCTGCAGGAAGCGCTGCCACACGGTGAGCCCCCGCCCCGACGGGTCTCTCCGCTTTGCGAGGCGCCGCGGGGTTCCCTTTTCCCAGTCCCGTCCCCGGGACAGGAGCGGGAGCCATCACGGGAGGGGGCGGCGGGGCTCCCGTCCCGCTGGGCAGAGGCGGAGGGAAGGCGGGTTGCTCGCATCGTGTGCGGCCAGCAGGTCGCCGAAGCCCTCCGGCGAAATTGTGGGTTTGGGTTTTGGGGAGAGGCGTTCGTGGCAGCCCCGGCTGCTCCTGCCTCCCGCTCTCTTTGGGCTAAAGCGTTCAACGCCTCCAGTCCCGTGTTGCGCCTGAGGAGGGAACAGTGCTGGACGTGGGACAGCGCCGGACGTGGTGCTCGGATTTACAGAACAACCAAAAAAATGTTTGGCTTTGTGCATCTTTGTTCGATTGAGAGCGTCGAACTTAACTCATAACTCTGCTTCAGGCTGTGAGAAAAGTCTTGGTGGGAAAAGACAAGTTTTTGGGAAGGGACATTCATAACTAATTCTTGATTTTTGTAGACTTAAACTAGAAAAAGAGGCTCTTTCCTTCTTGCAAAATGTAAATGAATTTATTAATACTTATTCGGAAGAAACAACAAAAAAAGTAATTCCGTTGTTTTTCACCGTGGAAGGGCTTGGGTATCAAGGCCCGTGTAGTACATGGAAGGGTTTGTGGCGAAATAGGAGGCAGACTCCTAGGTGAGTGGTGAAAGGCAGAAGCTGTTACCACATGTACTTCAGGAGGTCAAAAGCAAAACATTCTTGGAAGAACACAAAAAATCCTCCACCGTGAGAGCTGTTGAACATAGAATTTGTCAGAGGAGGCTGTAGAGTCTCCAGCCTTTGGGAGAGTCAGAGCTCAACTGGACAAGGTTTAGAGCACCTGAACAGAGATGGGAAGGTACTTCCAGAAGCCTTTTCCAGCCTAGTTTTTCTCACAACTACATGCAGAGGAATTGCACTGTGGATCAGAGTGGTGTGGGAGAGGATTTCCACTGGAAGATCTGGTCTGTGGGTATACCACATCAAGAAAAGTGTTTTTATTTGAGAAGTAGTCAGTAAAAACACAGAATGAGTTGTAACTTGGGCTAAAGGTTTCCCAAGTCTGTTTTTGTCAGTTTGTCATGTTTATGCTGAGGTGTGACTGGGTGCTTCCCACTCTGCCGTCCAGAAGCTTAGCAATGGGAGAAAGTAACCAGGCATATTTAATAAGAATTGCTTGTCTAAAACTAAATGTAGAAGTCCTAGTGTAGGAATTGTAATTTCAAAATAGTCTTCCTAATTTATCTTATATTAATTTATGTACTAATGAAATATGCCCCTCCAGATTGGCTCTGTGTTTGGATGATTAACTTTTTGTTTGAAGTATCACAAATGATGAGATGTGTCCAGCTTGTTCTGTTACATTTCTTGTAATCACAAAGACTCTTTCTTCACATTATAATCCTGCTGGTTAAGTATACTTTTTGGTAACCTCACACTTAATTTATTTTCTTCTCAAAGAGAATGGAAAAAAGATAAATTGAGAGAGTTTTCAGTCTCTGATGGTGCCATGTAGCGTGGTGCCTGCCTTGTGGAATGGGTATGTCTGGTGAACAGTGAACATGATTCTTTGTACCTGTGGGAGATCATGCTCACATGCTACTTCTCAAGTTCTCTATGCTGACACTTAAAGATCAGGGGCCTTCTCCAGTTATGACCTGTGCATCTGTGAGACCAGTGGGATATGCATGTGGATTTAGGTGATGTCTCAAATAAAAAACTAATTTTTTTTTAGGATTATATAACTAACACCCATTTTGAAATTGTTATGTGTGTGACATTTCTGAGAACAAGGGGCAGACAAACATTAAAGGATAGGGTGAGAAAAACATGATGAACCAGGAGCAAAACTCCTGCTTGGTATGTTTCTGTGACATATGGATGCATAGTGTCCTACTTCGGCATGATGAGTTGGTAGGGACCCTGAATGTACTGTTGCCGCTGAAATTAGTACAGTCTCTTAGAACTGACTTTAGGAGCTGATCAGAGGTAGAAATGAGGCATTTTCTCAATTAATGTTTTTCTAAGTTTTCATTTTATTGTATTTTTATGTATAATAAGAAATGCTGCTGCATTAAAGCAGTGCAGCTTTAGGCAGTGCAATGTTATCAAAACAGTGAGGGCTCAGTGCATACCTCTAGTGAGACAGTGAAATATCCCAAACGTGGCGTATTCATGTGCTTGTGTAATGGTCTAGTTGACTTGTTCCCTTTCTTGGGAAAGTCTTGCAGATTGAGTAAGGAAATGGAAGATTCTTGGTGATGATTTCTGTGTTCCTGGAGGGATTTGACTGTCCTCCTTACCTTAGGTGATACTGTAGCAGTTAGTTACCTGGCATAGAAAGAGTTAATTCAGTTAGGACAGAAGACAGATTGTGAGGTGCAGAAGTGGTGGTGTCAGTAGATATCTGGGCAGACTCACAAGGGAGTGTTGGGAAGGAGCATGGATACAGCTTGCTTGGAAACTCACCTCTCCAGGAGGTACAACAGAGGCAGAACCAGGTTTTCTGTGTAGGAAGATAAAAGCTTTTCTGATGTGTTTCCTGAAATGCCCTGCTGTTACCTGCGGGGAAATACAAGGTCAGGCAGACAAGGCTCTCACTGAGCAGCTGGGAGTGTGGTGTAGGAGAAAAGTGTTTGGACTTGCTGAACTGCAGAAACATGGCACAGAGGGAGCTTGTGCGGAGAGAAAAAACTTCATCTTAAGAAAATCAAACCCAGGTTTCTGGCACTTAAAATTGAAAAGTTTTCATAGGAGAGTCTTCAACAGTTTCTTAAAGGCAGAGTCTCAGGTGTGGAAGAGCACACAGTATGGGTTGAAGCATTTCCCAGGGGTGAGGTTGCAGGATTCATGTGTGTTTGTAATAGTCTCAGGATCAAGGCTGGCAAAAAGTAGTGGAAATGTCAAAGAGTAGTTTGAACAAGTTTCATTAGGGTTTGATGGGGGAAAAATGGAAAAAGATGGCTGAACCAAAGCTTGTGTGCTGCTATAGAGTAATGTGAAAAATTCAACAAGGAACTGGAATGGCCGATTTGAAATGGGAATGCTTATTCAAAAGGCTTATCAGGTCCATCAGCAGAACCTTCCAGTACTAGGGCACAGTAGTGTGTTGGAATTCCACTAAGATGCAATAGCTTACCCAAGGGAGAAGTCGCAGTATGTGTTGAAGAAAACTTTAATGTTAAATTTGTTTCCTGGTGGGTTTTGATGGTAGAAGTCATCAGGACTGAAATACCGGCCCTGTGGAGAAGAACCAACCTGGTAACTGACCACCCAATGTGTAATTGACTGCTCTGCTCTGCCAAGGAAAATCAGAGGGGCAGCAAGGACTGGATAGAAAAGCAAAAGGAAGAATAACTTCCCCTCACATGGGCTGGGTCACACACATCAAGGTGTGGTGCAGAATTCAATTGTTTAGCTGCCACAAGTAATGACTTAGAGCTGCTGTTCAGAGAGCCCCTCAGAAGAGCAGCAATTCTTGACTTGATCTGGAGCAGTACTCTGGTAATTGGATTCAGATGCTGCTGTGGAGCAGCCAGACTGTAGTTCTAATATTCTTGCAGAAATAATAAAAGACAAAAAACCACTTCTGTGTTTAATTTTGAAAGGGGGAATTACATACAAAGAGAAGGCTCCTTAACTCACATATGGGTTTAAATATAAAAACCAGAATAAAGCAGACAAGAAGAGTTTGAGAAACAGCTTACAAAAGGATGAAACTGGCCATAAATCCTTTTTCTTCCTCTGATGTACTGTGGTGGGGCAGGGAGACATGGCTGCAGAATTTTTATGGCTGGTAGGAATGGGGGATAAGAAAGAGTATCCATAGAAAGTAAAATTTAAAAATGTACCTATGTGCACCCATGTTCACTATGGAGGTGCATAGAGAGGTTTTACTAGAAAATGGTGACATGATAAGCAGAGAATTAACTTAAAAGTGCAGTATCCTATGAAGCACTGTAAGAGCAGACTCTGAAATAGAATTTTTTTTTATGGGGAGATCAACAGAGGACATCTCATTAATATGCCAAAAGAATCAGTGGGAGAGAAAATTAGCAACTGGAACAGTTTAAGTGCCATGATTTTTTGATATACACCTGAGGTGTAAAAGAAATTTTAATCCTTCTTCATCTTGATGAAGATACCTTTTAATCCTTCTTCATGGAAATTGGTGAAGCCTTAACCCAGGTGCATAGCTTGTCATAACTTACCATCTTTTTCCAGGAGAGGGCAATGAAGCTGGTGAAGGGTCTAGAGGGTAAGTCCTATGAGGAGTGTCTGAGGGAGCTGGCGTTGTTTAGCCTGGTGAAAAGGGGGCTCAGTGGTGACTTTATCACTCTCTACAACCACCTGAAAGAAGGAGGTAGCAAGGTGGGGTTTGGGCTCTTCTCCCAGGCAGCAAGTGACAGAACAAGAGGATGGAGCCTCAGGCTGGGCCAAGGGAGGTTCAGGTTGGACATCAGGAGGAATTTCTTCACAGCAGGTGTGATGAGACGTTTGAATGAACTGCCAGTAGAGGTGGTAGAAGCACCATCCCTGAAGGTGTTTAAGGAAAGACAGGATGGCACATAGTGTCATGGCCTAATTGACATTTTGAGTTTTGGTCAGAGGTTGACCTCGATGATCTCAGAGGTATTTTCCAACTGAATTGATTTGATGTCATTACATATCACTATATCATGTCATATAAGTACATCTTTCCAGGGAAATGGAAAGGTATACTTATATGTATAAGTATATATATACTATACCTATAAAATCCCAGTATTTTACAGTATTTGGGGGAGGTAGAGTCACAAAGCCTGATGTCTGTATACTGAACTCATGAATTGCTGAAAAGTCAGTACAGCTTTGGCATGACTGCCCTTTTGTGGGTTTTTTGGTTTTGTTTTGTTTTTTTTTTTTTTTTTTTTTCCTTGAGAAGTTTTGTTTTTCAGATCTGCTGTGGTTCTCTGAGGACTTTTTGTAGGAGTGTGGCCATGGATGAATTGGTTATGTATTTGGATTCTCAAAGGCTTTCATCAAACCTGTTGTAAAAGATTCCTTGGGAACCAATGTGCTGTGAGACAAGGGAAGACCTCTCATGCAAGAATAACTAATGGGAAATAATGAGTAGGAGTTGGTCTTTTTGCACTATGGATAGAATTGCTTTTATCCAGTTTAATTTAACAGGGATCTTGTAAAGCACATGCTTTTCAGCATGTTTTAAGTATCTGTGAAAAGAAAATAATACTCAGTGAAGAGTTGTAGAATGATTTCTCAATTTTGAAAGTCTGGGCAGGGGAAACAGGAGTTCAAATTTCATGTTGGTAGATGCTAAATAGCACAAACTGTTCTAACTTCATGTATTCCTTGATGGTTTTCTACTTAAGAGTTTTTAACCAGTAGGTTAGGAAATTTAGGAAAGTGATCTTGGAATTACACTTGATTGTTTTAAAAAAGTCAACTCCTAATATTGCTATCTTGAAAAGTAATGCGCTGTTTAGACAGGAAAGAAGACACCATTCATATGTACAACTGGATCTGAGCATACCTTGAACCTGGTGTACAGTCTACTTTTGTGTTCTTGCCATCACCCAATTGTGGTGTAGCTGAACTGTTGTAAGATACATATTCTTTACAGGAAAAATTAGAGTAGGACTTGTCAGTCTGGAAAGAAAATGAGTCAAAAATGCTCAAGTTTTGTAAAAGTATATGTGTTGGAGAGAATGTTGGAGAAACATGGATATTTATTTATTTAGTACAAGAACTAGAAGGCATCTAGTATTTATGTGTAATTTGTGTAATTTTCAAAACCGGCCATCAATGAAGGAAAACATCCAAGGACAATATAATAAAAAAAAATTACAAAAGAAACCCCAAACCCAAACAAAACTAAAACCAGCCAAGCACAATAAAATGATGACAGCTGTGGTTCAGAGACCCCATGAGCCAAAGGTTTTTGGAAGCTTAGGAGAGTAGTATCAAAGGAGCAGAGATGATTGCCCTGTTCCCTGATTGGCATCTGACCCTAGGTGGTGTCAGTGCAAATAATTTTGGCCTGGGCCACTGTAGCCTTTCTAGTGTAACACAAGGGAAAAATGCTAGAACTTCATAGTTTTTAAATTTGTGCTCACAAGGCACTATGTTGTTTAAAAGCAATGTGTTGTACATCAGCCTAGACTTGGAGAAGTCAAAGCTGATGCAGTGCAAGGTGTCCAGCTGGGGTTTGAGGAGTGTCACAGGAGCCATCAGTGGCAGGAATCTGGAAGTCCTGCTGTTCGTACTGGCAGCCAGTACCAGTTTCAATTATGCTGGGTATATGAGTTTGCTGAGTTTTTCATTCCAGAGGGAGCTTGTTGATTGATTTGTACAATGAAATAACTCAGTGTTTCCATGTGGAAAACAGGAATTAGCTGTCAGGCACAGTTAGTGTGTTTCTGGTGTCTGGCAAAAGTAGTTTTAGGCTTGTCTCACAAAAGGTCTGGGCTTCCTGATGTCAGTTAAAGTTGGGGTTTTTTGTTTTTATTTTTAAATATTTGAGACACCTCACTTTTTCTTCCTGTTTCCTTTGTTAAGGCAACTGGGCATCCATCCCTGTTGTCTCTAGGAGGTAATGAAATCTTATTGTTTGTCTCTAAATAAGACTCTGTCTTCATCTGGACTGTCAAAATAAATGGCTCTTATGGAGAAGTGACAATTTAAGTAAGTCACCTTCAAGTGACCGAAGTGTCACTTGGATTTCAATAATTACTGTAAATGAAGAAAACTGCATCCCTATCAGTATTTATATGTATCAGTTCTACACTTGTGAGTTCTTCATGTGTCCCTTCTGGAAGCGTGGTGTGTGAAGAGGTCATGCAGAAGTGATGGGCATGTGACATGAATGTGGAGAGCTTGTGTAGCATTGAGTGCTGCATGGCAATGCCAGGAGGTGGAAATGACAAAAGTAGCTGGAGATAGAAGTGCTGGATTTCTTCCCCTTACCATTTATAAAGTTTTCATACCCTGCATATTTCTCTGTTTATGTGAATATAGATTTTCCACATGTTCTTGAAAGCTCTTTTTTCCTTTTTCCCCAGGAAAATGGGTCATGGCAGACTTCAAAAACGTAAGGAAATTCACTCTTACTAAGTTTTATGCATCTTTTCTACAAAGAACAAAACTTCAGTTATTCTCTGTGATAATAAGGAAGATTTTTTTTCCCCCAAAAGACTATATAAACTTTTTGTAATCAGTAACATTGTCTTATTTTCTTTGTTTTACCAGTTATTGGACAGCCTGCAAAGAGTAAACGTCCCAAAGAACCCGGAGAAAACAAAATTAGGCCTGCTAACAAGAAAATAAAACCCAAGGCCCCCAAAACAAAGGAGAGAGAATCTGTGGACTCCTCTTTGAAGTCCCAGTCCATACTGACACAGGTGATGGATAAAGGTCATTTCCAGAAACTAGCTGCCACCCTAAGCCTGGCTGCAGGACAAAGTGTAGAACTGCGATGTAAGGGGAGTAATGTTACTTGGAACTATCCTTCTTATTTAGACACCTTTAAAGACTCCAGACTCAGGTAAGGTATTTTTCATTTTTTGCAGGAAAGATCCAGAACTTTTTTCCTTTACTGTGTTCAACACCACTGGTATTTTTGTTTTATTTACATTTCTACAATGACAGTGTTCTATCTAATAGTTTTTAGTGTCAGCACAAAGGGTGAGCAACTTTTAGTCATCACCAGTTACAGCTTTGTGATGTGCATTGTGGGGTAGTCTTACAGCATGTGAACTCTGTTTCCTTCAGATGGATCTAAAATGAAGATGATGTTCACCACTGTGCTCCAACACAACCGTGTTAGGGTTGGTGCGAAGTAAAACTCAAAATGTGTGAGTGTGGATGTCAGGTGCTCACTACCAACTCTTGCTCTGCAGAGACCTGCTCGTATTGGGCTGTACTGGTTGCTAATGTGGCTACCACATGAGACAGTAAGGTTAATCTCCTGAAGAGACTCAAACCCACATCTCTTAACTAGCAAAAAATAGAGCAGCCTTCGTGCCAAGGAGCAAGTGAGAGTAGTGGTTCAGTCAGAATTGTCTGTGTGCAAAATGACATTGCAGGGCTTGTGTTGTATCAGAGTTTAGTGCTGAGGATTGTCACTTTAAATCGAGGAAAGCTTTCTTTCATCTCATGACATCTTAATGAAAACCATATAAAGATTTGTTAGAGCAGGGAGAGGAACTGACTGCCCCACCACCTGAGTGTCTGTTGCTCTGACCATATTTTCTGAGACTCTCCAGACATTGTCCTCCTGGTTTTTGAGGATAATGCAAGCAGCTAAATGTAGATTAAATGTAGTAATTTAATTGTGTATTAGAAAGAGGAGGGGCATATAAGGAGCTTAAGGATGTCTTCCACTGGCATTTTGTTGCTCTGAGAAGTGTTTGCTTTCACTGGCTGTTTTATGGAGACAGTGAATCACTGTGAGTGATACCCAGAGTTACTGTTAGGAGCTTTTCTTGGATTATTAGGTGAGAGGGCCACAGAGGTGTGAGTCAAGATACCAGCTGCTCTTGTCCTGTTGTTCCTAAATTAAGTACAAGTGTGTATGCACTCCCTAAGTAACTCAGGTTATCTGAATCTCAGTGGTCTGTTCACTTATTGACAGGTGTGATGTTACATTAAAATCACTCCCAGTTAATTAGTTTTTCAGGTATATTTGTCTTCTTTCCACTTCTCTTTCCTAAGAGGCAGTTACATGCCATGATCTCCATCCTCCTGTAATTCAGGAGCCAGTTCTCTGTGCAGTTGCTTGCTTGTCCCTTGTTGGCTGAGGTGCTCAAGAGCTGCCCTGGCTGAGTGCAAGGCTTCTGCCACAGTAAGTTACAGCAGCAAACCGGTTCCTGCTGTGGGCTTATTGCAGCAAGATCTGTCAAACGATCTTGTGACCTCTTTAAACTGCTACTCCTTATTCTTTTGCAAGGAATACTGTTCTATCCAGGTTTCTTTCAGCAGGTGGCGTTTATTAGCTGCAGTACAGACCTGGCCTCCCAGCAAGCCAGAGATGGATTTGCAGATCAACAAGCAGTGTGTGTCTGTGGTGGTGATTGTCATTCTCAAGTCTATCTTAATGTTTTTTTTGCATTTACAGGTAGGTTGCTGGTGTGGTTTGGTCCTGTAGACCTCCAGGCCCTGCTATCAGGGTCAGAATCTAGCACTGAACAAGGCAGGGCAAGTACTCAGGGTTTTTGGAGAGGAATCTGAATGCTTCTTAATTGGTTATTTGACTGTCTATTCCTCTCATGCTAAATTAAGTGTTCTCTGTTGATGCATGTGGGACAAAATAGAAGAAATTGAGATAGTTTGGGAAAATAGAAAAAAGATATGTATGTCATGATTGTGTAATTTTCTGTTTCCCAGTTTGAAATAGTTTGGGATCTTGTTGCCTCAGCAATTTACATTTCTCAGTCAAGTTAACAGTAGTAATTTCAGCATACAGCAAAAGTTAGTTACACCACACAAAATAAGTGCTATAAAACATTTTGACTGAGTGGATGTAACTTGCCCAAGTACGTGTTTTCTTTTAGAACTATGTAAGGCATGTACTGAAGGATCTGTATTGAAATATACTGGGTATTGCTTTTGAAACAAGTTGTTAAAGCAGTAAGGCTATGTTTGACTACATCAGCAGTTTTGAATGCAAGTAGAAGATCCTAAAATTAACTAGAGAAATTGAAAACATAAATTAGAAGCAGATTTTGGAGGCACTGAATAGGAATAATTTAGAGAAACATTGACCACAGAATCCTGTGCAATTACATTTTCATCACTTTTTTAGCATGGCTTTGTTAATTATCACAAGGTCTTTGCAACAGTGCTAATAGGTGCCTGTGAAACAAAGTCTGCTCTATAGAATGTGAATTTTTTAATTTGTGTTCTGTGGTTTCAGAAAGGTTTGATGGAGTTTAAATGGAAATACAATAAAGGTACCCTGTTACTTAGCTAGTTGGTAGCATTTTTAAGTGGGCTGGCACCAGGAAAGGTCAGCAAAGCTATGATCTTTCAAGAGGAGCTTAGATCTTCCTCCTGCCATATGCAAGACCATGCACCAAGCGTCAACTGCAATAGGCAATTTAAAAAATAATATTAATACATTACCTTCATTGTTTTAAAACAAAACGATGAATCTAGGGCAGAAGGGGAAGATTCAGAAAAATGAATAGCAAATAATAACCTACAGCAGAAATTGTTTAATTGTCGAGGTAGATATATGTCCAGTATCTTCTAACATTTTTTGAGTACTTAAAGACCAATAAGATAATCCCTTCATTACCAGTTAGTGGGGTGTGGGGCAAAACCCAAGCTGATTAACTGGGCTGGGCCTTTTTTATCTTAGATTTCCATGTGGGTCTTGCTGGAGTTGGGACACTGGTGCAAACCAGAATTGATGGCAGCAGCAGGGGGATGTGATGGGGGGAACAGGAGGTAATGGAAAATGAAGGAAGGGTGGGTTGGTGTACCAGAGGAAAAGTGAAAAGGAGAGACACTGGTGATGAGATCCCTGCAGTTGCTGGGGGCTAGTGACTACAATCCTGTTCATTCTAATGTCCCCATAGCAACAGATGCTCAGGCATCCAATTCTTACTTTTTCTTTAAATAATAGAAGGGATGTGCAAATTCAACTACTCTGGCATTTTGGCTTGCAACTAGTTATTAAATTTAGCGTCAGTGTAATGTGTTTTCTATGGGTGGTTCAAAAAGAAGTAGGGATAAAACCAGCTGTTTTGCCTCCACGCTATGCTTAACCTCATTTTTACCTCACCCATATGGTAAGGAGAATACAGCAACCTGGGGGACAATATGCCTTTTCTGAGGAGGAAGATTTTAATTAGAAAAGCCATTTCTGTAGTATTAGTGGCTATGCTTTCATTGAATTTGTCCTTGTAGCCATACTCTACAACCTTGTAAATAAAATATTTTGCTTGCTGTACTAGAGAGTCTCAGTTTTTAATAGATCTGGAGCTGTTACGTGTGCTAAAATTATCATATCTGAGGAAGTGAGATGCTGAGTGAAAGGAGGAAAAGGGCTCTCTGACTGCTTCTTGCTGAGGTGGAGGCAGAAATTCTGCCTTTCCACTGCTCTAACTGGAGTACACAACAGTACACACTGAAATAATTTACTTAGCTTTAGAAATTGTAGCATGAAATACAACTCTGGGGAGACAGCTCAAATCATGCAAACATGGTTCGCAGCTTAAGGACACACACAAGCTTGCTTCAGAGCTAGGCCATTATCTGTAATGCTCTCTTGCTTTGTGCAGCACATAAAGACTGCTTGTCTGAAAATTTTGTGTGCTGTCTGAACTGCCCAAAAACATTGGTGGTATTAACCACTAGTCAGAGGTTGCTCTTGCACCCCCAGTACAGAAGGGCTGGGATGCTGTTTTGTAAGACTGTGAATAACAAATTAATGACTGGAGGCTCACCCAGAAACTGGATCTACAACATATGGGAGGGATGAAAATAAAAATAGGGGCAGGCACATTTTCATTTAGTAAAGCTTTATAGCAGAAAACTGCTGTAACTTCACACAGTCTCTGTGCTGCCTGACTGGAGCATGGGTCTCTCCCCTGCCAAAGACCAGCTGCATTTAACTTCATCTGATAAGTAACTCATGAAATGGAGCTGCTCTAATGGAAGAAGCTGGGACAAACAGCTGGACGAGCATCTCATGTACATTCCTGTGAGAGGAGAGTGTCTGGACAGGAGCACTCTCAAAATACTGAGGAAACTGGGTGTGGTAGGGGCCAAATTTAGGCTGCTTTCACTGAATACAGACTCCCACAGGCTTAGTGGGATGTCAGATGTGCTCATGTGTATAACTGAATTTGATTTTGCTGCTTGTGCTTTGAAGTTTGAAAGCTAAGGATTTTTTCCTTGTGTAAAACAGCAAGCTGTTATGTTTCTGTCCTAGTGAGCATGTATTTGAAATAAGCTCTTTTTTCAGTATGGATGCAGCTGCTAGAGAGGAGGTTCGTAGATGCTCTTTGAGTGATGCTGTCTTTATATATTTTTTTAGTATACATTTATATTTTAGTTTCTAAATGTGGCAGTTTTCTGGCAAAAATCTTCTGAACTTTAAATAAAGTTTCATAAGAATGTATGGAATGTATGGAATAAGATTTTGGGTTACTTTTCTAGTTTCTTTAAACTAAGTCTGGTAAGGTTTGTATACACAACTTTTTTACTTTTTGATATCTACAGTGCAGCAAAGTTTTGGCTTCTGGGTCAGATTTTCCAGCTTCTAAAATGTTAATGAAATACTAACAAAATAATAATTTATCCTGGAAATATTAGGGTTAATCAGCTGCAGGATTTACCATTTATATTTTATTTTCTATTACCTGTTTTGTCTGCGTAATATGTTCGTGTCTCAAGTTTCAACATTTGCACTCTCAGATACCAGGTTTTGTTTTTGCATGTTTGTGGATGACTACCTTGCTAGGTTATTTCCATTGATCACTGGATAGCTTGTTCTCAGTTATGAAGAACACTCTGTACAATAATTAATTAACCTGACCTTATTTTGCTATCTGTTGGGATTTCAAGCTATAGCTCAATGTCTGCATTAATGATTGGAGATAAAAATGTTCTGGTTTCTCTGTGTTGTTGACTGTTTCTCTGTTTAGGGCTTGATCTTTGGAAAACACTTTATTCTGAGGTAGTCATGTAGCCTGTGAAATGTGAACTGTGAAACTAAATAGTAATAATACAGACTAGGACATGTTTTGGATTTATCTCTCCTTCCTTTTGGGTATGCAGCACAGCATGTTCTCTTGCACAGATGGGAATCTCTCAAATGTTATCCAAAAACTGAAGATACTTTGTAATGTAAGGTAGTGTATATATTAAAAATGGCAAGGCTACTCCACCATAATTACATGATTCTAAAAAATGGAATCAGACAAGGTTGTGTAGGAAAATGCATTAGTGGATAGGAAATGTTATTTGCCTGTTTATTGAGGCAGGTCTCAAAACTGCCCTGTGGTGGAGCCCTGTACTAATGATGCCTGAGGGCTTGTTGGAAAAGGCAATTCTCAGTTATCTGTGTTTGAGGTGTGTATTTGGTGTCCTTTTAATCTCTGAGCTGCTGGTCTGACTGAAGGCTGAATGTTGGGCTAGGTGAACTGCTGCTTGTGATTGCTGGTAGTTGTGCAAACTGCCAGCAGAGCACCTGGGCAGTCATAACTTCTGGGAAGCAAATGCAGCTGAAGTGGTGGCCTCTGTTTAAACAGTCATTCTGCCTGCAATGGAGAGTTAAACAAAACAGCATTTAGGTATCACAGTACACTCAGGCATGTTTGTAGTACTGCTGTTACTTACTTATGAGGTGTTTTAGAGGATAAAAATTTCTTCAAAGATGCTGATCCCAGAAATAAATGATTCAGTCAGGTATCTGCCTTGGAGAATAACTGCCACATTAGTAAGAATTAGGAGGGTAATAAATATTCAAAAAACCCACAGTTGAATGAGTAAGAGAGCTGTTCAGACTTCATGCAAGCTGTATATTTGTCCAAACTCCTTTTAAAACAGTAAAAAGAAGTTCATTATCAAATAATTGAACTTGGAGAATCAATCCTGATTTGGTTAGAAAAGAAATTACCTTGTAACTCAATGTCTTGCAAAGGAAAGAGGGAACCCTTGATGACCTAGGCAGCTGGTTGAAAAGGACATTTTTAAGGATTGGAGCAGTGGCAGAGTGCATCAGGGCTGCCCTGTGCTGACAGGGCCCCCTGAGAACTGGTACTCTTGAGCCATTGCTTTTGCAATCCATCAAAAGTCAACTCAGCAGACTGCCAACCACACCACTGTCTGTCTGCCAGAAAGAGCTGGGAAAGTAAGCCTTAAAATATATAAAAAAAGATCAAGATGAGACTGTAGCTGCTGTATTTCATAAGATAGGACTTTGCCCCTTAGAAAAATTGTCAGGATCTGTGTATATGTCTAGACATTTATAAATATTTGCACATTTACAAATGTCAATCCACTGAGAGATGTGCCTGGGAAATTCAGGAGAAGGAAGAAAAAGGCAAATCAAGTCTGAAATAATCACACAGGCTGAATTTTGTATAGTTTCATGATGGCACTGCCAGTACACCTCCAGCAGTTCTCAGTGTCATGCTCTAAAATAGCCAAGGAATGTGGAGGAAACTCCAGTGAGGTGACTCAGACTGCAGGACTAGGTGATGCAAAATGACTCAACTTACAGGATAAATCCAAGCTGAGGTAGCAGCTCTTTTCAAGTGGAAACTTGGACCAGTAGGTTTAAGATTTGAGAAGGATTCACAATGAAGGCAGGCAGAAATTATTAAGGAAATTCTCAGTAGAGTACCTGCTACTAGCTACTTGTGAATTATCTTTGTTAGATACTGTTGAAGCAGTGCTACAGTATTTAAAAAGGACTGAGATGCATGTGGGTTGATTTGTAGAAGGAAGGAAAGGGCTATACATGGACAAATTAGGACAAAACATAGATGAACATATGGCCTAAAACAGACAGCCCAGTTTCAAAATGGAGACTTGAGGGAATCCAAAAATGAACTGTACAAGACAAAACCTTGCAAGCTCTTATGTGTAGTGAAAATCAATAAAACTACTCATGTAAACAGTCTCTGTTGGAGCAAAAGGGGAAGCTGCAGGAGCTCTGAAAGTGAAGCGGGTCAGTTGCAGAGGACTAAAAAAATCGAAAGTGGAAATGAGCTGATAGAAATATACAAGGAAATACATCTGTGCTTGTCTTTACCTTTTGTTTTTATTTTTCCACAGCATAAAGCAGCTTGACAGGTATAGTCAGCTGATCCTTGCAAACTCCACTGCAGCAGACACAGGTGAATACAGCTGCTGGCTTCAGCTGTGCAATGGTAACAGATGCAGGAAGGATGAGACTAAAACAGGGTCAACATACATCTTTTTCACAGGTAATTAGCCCACTGGGGGATTATTAATGGAAATATATTTGCTGGCAAGACAAGAATAAAGCTGCATCAGTGATTTCACTGTCCGGATTTTACTAGCACAGTTTTCATCATTTTTTAGGGGATGTTAAGGAAGACTGTGCTGGTGAGCAGAAAATTACTTGCTTAGTGTGGGTTTTTTTTGAGATTTCCCTATAGATTGTGCAAAATACCCAAAGGTAACTCATAATGCAATGAAGAGCACATACCTTAGAAAATAATAACACAGTTTCTGAGGATTTTCTACAAAATGAATAAAAACCATCTTAATTCTTGAAAATGTGTCTTGATAAAGAAAATAAAACTATGCAGAAGATTCATTTTGTCATGGCATTCAGATGACCCCATGGACACTCCCCCACTGCCACTTCATTCCAGTTACTTGCACGGCCTTCAAAAACTTGACCTTGCTGACCTTGGTAAGGCCACAATTGCTCTGAGGAGTCATTATAGCATGTGGAGAGACAAAACACTCTTCAAGTGCATGTGGTGTCCCCCAGAGCCTGTGCACAGTTTAATGCTGCTTACTACAACAGAGCTGAAATCAAATGGTTCATTTTTTTTCTTCTGGAAACCTTTCTGAATAGTAAAACAACCTTTGCTGCCTCATGAGAGCAAAAGTATTCGTGGCAAGAAAATGTTTTAGTACAAAATGTTAAGATAAGATTGTTTGCAATATGTTTTGGAGCTAAATTGCACCATGAGACAGAAGTGCTTAATGTTTTTAGGATACATTCCTTATAAAAGCTAGAATAAACTTTTCAGTCAAATTATTATGTAAATGCTCATGCTAGAAAGATGAATTTCAGATTTATATTTCCATTTTCCATGCCAATTATGGAAATACTCCTTAACTGTGATTCTGAGGGCACTAAATATTTCATTTACTTAGGACAGTAAATCAAACATTTTGCCTAAAAGCATAGGTATAAAAAGTCTGTAGCTTCAAAAAGTATCTTTTTTTTAGTAGTCCTTATCTTGCCAATGGTGATGGGATCCAGTTAAGTATTTGGAAGCTTACTAAAAGACATTCCAAAGAATTTCTTAAGATTAAAAAAATACTTAGTTTTTATTTTGAATGTAATGGTTTTAATGCAAGCAATGTTCTTTTTTCTTTTGTGTGTGCATATTTAAATTAAGCCAAAGATTTTTGTTCTAAATGTTGCTCACAGCTATTTTCTTTTGTCAAATGTACTTTTCTTTCTGTCAAACCAAGATGTAAATATTTCTGTAATTATGTCAACTCTTCTGCACAGACAAAGAGGAACTTTTTGTACCTACTCCCAGTTATTTTGAGATCGTCTACTTGAACCCAGATAAACCTGCAGTCATCCCATGCCGTGTTACTACTCCTTCAGCAAAAGTGACTCTTCACAGGGAATTTCCAGCAGAAGAAATTGAAACAGATGGAACTGATATAATTTATGATGCAAAGAAGGGTTTTGTCTTCCAGCACCCTACTTCTGATCATAAAGGTATTGTCTACTGCAAAGCAGAGTCACAGGGAGCACCTCAGATTTCCATCAAATATCACCTACTCTATGTGGAAGGTAAAGTGCAATTTTCTCGGTGCTTAAAATGACTCTTCTGCTGACATTAAGAAAATAATTTTTAGAAAGTAAAATAAGTAATGTAATGAGAGTTTTAAAATCTTGATCAAAAGTATATGTGATAAAACATTTATTAGGTTTCAATTCCAGTGTTTCCCATTTTAGAGGGGAAAGTTGCAGGTGTGAAACACCTGTTGCATTAAGTAAACTGAGTCAAAACTTGTCTCTCAATTTTATCAGTGTGTTTAACTTTAGCAGCTAGTTTTCTGTTTCTAAACACTGTCTTTGTCTCAGTTCCCAAGGGCCCGCCCTCAACCTCCATTGCAGTGTCATCCAGTAGGGCCGGAGGCAGTGACAGAGTTCACGTGGCCTGCACAGTCCTCGGGGAGCCAGATGTGGATGTGAACTTCAGGTGGCAGTATCCAGGGCAAGAGGTAAGAGCTGTATGCCCTGCCTGAAATGGTTTGTTTTTCACAAAGGTGGCGTTTTGAATGCTCTTGCCAGTTCAGGCATGCTGGCAGCAGGAGGCAGTATATCCCCTTTCAACTTCAGCCTGTCTTTCCCTGAGAATCTTCCTGAGAAGTAGCGCAGGGATGAAGCTGGAGGGCCCTGTTAGTAAAAATCAAATTCAGCAAAGCTCACTCGTCCCTCAGATTTCCATTCCAGAGATACTTGGCCTCTGGCAGTGTTTCCAAAGAAAGCCTCAGACAGGGTCAAAGCCAGCCAGCACCAGGAGGCCGCTCTAGGGCAAGCCACAAGGCCCACTGATGCTTCTGCGTTCGATATCCCTTCTTCCTCCATGGCTTGGGTGCGTGAATTATCTCAGCACAGAATTTTTAAGCTTGCCCATATCCAGAAGCAGAATCTGCTTCTGCCCAGCCTCATCTGAAAGAATCCACAGGAAACACAGTGGATTCTTGTCTTGCACAAAATGAGATGTATCTGACTAGCATCACCCAAGGTTCCCTCTCTTTTCCCTCTAACCACCCTCACCTGTAACAGCAGGAGCTCATTTCTTAATCAACCTCATTCTAGACCCAGCTTGGCCTTCCAGAACTCTGTATCTCATTAGTGTCCACCCTGGTTTTGCATCTTTCCAGGCTGCTCCCAGCCCAGCTGCTCCCAATGGTTTTACAGCACCTGATGCATGCTGGCACATGCATGTTTACGCCTCTCCAGCAGTGATTGAATATAAACAGCTAAAGCAAGCAGCTTATCTCCCTTGTTTGCTATGGATACTAGAGCTGCAGTGAAGGGCACGTGCACTATCAGCTGAGCACTGCACCCACTTATGGGGTGAGAGAGGCTTTGGCCTGTGGCCTGTATCTGCCCTGGAAAGGGCTGATGTGCTTATCCACTAGGGTAAATTGTCTCAGCTCCAGCTGTGCCTAGGGATAGGGAGGGGAAGGTTGTGTTTGGGTTTCTGCCCCAACAAAAGGATCAAGTAAATGTCAGAGTAGAAGCACTATGCTTGTTGGAGACTTAACATTTACTGAGAGCGCTCACATACTGCAAAGAAAAAAGGTGGGATGGAAGGAGAAGGGACAGGACCATGAGTGTTGCTGGTGATATAAACAGGCCTTTTATGCAAGGAAAAGGAGTGATGTTTCCATTCATGCTGCTGCTTTCAGTGCTGGGAGCTCAGTGACAGTTTTGTCCCAGCCCACACCACCCAGCAGCTGGGCTCTCACCTACTGCCGAATTCCTGAGCAGAAACAGCACATTAATCCCTGCTTGTCCCTAGGTATGGTGCATTGTGGAGACCCTCATTTTATTTCTGTGGTCACTAACCTCTCCCTCTGCTGTTTTTCCACTCAGTTGTTGGTCTTTTTTCTTGTTTCCCCTTGCCACTCCCCGACAATTGCATTTGCTCATTCACCTGCTGTGAATGCATACAGATCCAGCCATAATCTGGTTCCATGCAACAGCCTTCAAGGCAGAAGGCAATTAGTTTGAGGAAAAACGGACTAGCAAGAGCCCAACCAGGGTCCACCTTGCACAGCCTTTACCTTCACTTCCAGTAGGGTCAAGGAAGTTCCACTTGCTGTATTTAAGAAGTAACTTAAACTTGAATTAAATGTGCAGTATTACTTGATTTTAGGTAGCACTTAATTTTCAGCTTTGGAACAGGAGGTAGTGCTTTGCTAAGTGGCTTAATTATTTTTAAAGGTTTAAGAATTTCTATTACATTTATAACTGCCAAGAATTTTTATATTTTTTTTCTAAAGCTGGTAATGCCTGCCACTTCTTATGCATTCCTTGACTGCACTGTGACTCATCCCTTAGATTCAGGAAGACTGGAAGCTGCCTTTGTACTGGTCATTTTTCCAAGTGTGAGATTTTAGCTTTGACTCTGCATAAGTGTCTTATTTATCCTGTTGCTACATTTACATTAAGCCTTGTAACATTCACGTTGTTAAAGGGTTAATCCATCTGTGCCATGAAGCAAGGGAAGATGGTTTCCCCACAGAAACCTCTCTCTTGCATTTTTATCCAGTTATTAGTATAGCAGAAGCCAGTCTGCTTAAAGCTGCTGACTAGCAGCTGCTGGATTTTGAAGAGACTATCATGGGCCAATTTCTCTTATCCAGTATTTTGAGACCCTCTGAGGTGCCAGGCAGTGTGACCTCTTAACCAGTCCATCAGAAAACTCCCTTAGGCAATTAAAAAAAAGAGGCCTTTTATTTAATAACAAACCTCCTCCTCCAAAACAACAAAACCAAAAGAAAAAAAACCCAAACCAAACCAAAAACCCCAAAGCAACCAACGAACCAAACCGAAAAAGCATTTTTTGATATAAACATTGGGGGGTTGTATTTTTGGCCTTGAAGTTACATATATATTTTGGAAAGCAGAAGGTGAGGGTAAACTCAGAAGTATTTGAGAATTGTTACTGTTTGTTTGTATGTTATCTAATGTAATGTTTTTTAAAACTAGAGGAGGAATTACTTTTCAGCATGTGACTTACATTCGCTGTTCTGAAAGAGAATGAAAGCTCAGTCAGCTACCTCATGCCACTGCCACCTTCTTTTTGAACATGCTTGAAGTCTGAAAATGAGCTCCCACATCTATCCTGGCACCTTTCCCAGGATCCCTCACCTATTTGATCAGGTACCCAAATGCAATCTTAGTAAGTGGCTTAAAACTGAGCTCAAGTGCAGGCTCCATGCAGAGCTTTGGCAAGCCCAGTGCCTGTGCTTGGAGTGGAAGAGCCATTGTATTTTCCTTATTTGGCATAGCTTATTGGTACATCAATATTTAATGCAGGAATGTTGCTGCCACTGCCAGACACCTTCAGTTCCCTCACTTAGGGCTGACTTTTGGATATAGGCTCCTACTCTCCGGCCTCTTGCTGCAGGGTGATGGGGTGCTGTCACTAAATTCACTCTGTGGAATCACCTATTTTATGTGGGTGGGTTGTTTTTGTTTTGTTTTTTTTAACAGTCTGGGAGGCCTGTGATTGTTCAAAACTTCTGGAGACTGATAAACAGAGGAATTGGACATACTACAAGAATCTCAAAGAGTGTTCTTCTTGTGGAGGATTTTGAAGACATAGATGAGGGAAACTATGTTTGTATAGCTCAGAACCTACAAGGAGAAACAACAGTAGCTACCAAAGTTGAACTAAAGTGATAGGAAAGACTTCTGGATGTGGACTGACCTGTATGTTATTTGACATTATAGCCATTAATTTTATTAATGTTTAAATGTAGCTTCTCTCTCACTGTTTTTTATATGTCAATGCATTCTGTGCTGACTAGCTTGACAGGCCACAACAGAGTTCACTCTGTCCAGCAGCAGTCAGTTGTGAGTTAATGAAACTACTATGAAACATTCAAGTTTAAGTCTGAACATGCATAGGGTGTGTGCATATTTAGAAACAGGTGCTCTTTGGGCTTTTCTTTGCAGTCTTTCCTCAGACTCTTGCATGAGGTCAACCCGCTGTGTAGAACGTGCAATTTTAACATTAAGAGTACTGTACATGTTTAAAACAACAACAACAAAACAAGCAAACTTAAAAAGCCTTGCAACAAAGTTATCCAATAGCAGTTGTTTATTTTGCAAGAATAATTAAATTTCTGAACATTATGAAACCATAAATGTTTGTGTGCTCATTTTCATATATGTGTAAAGACAAACACAAAATTTTCTCTCCTGGTGAAGATTAATACCCTCTAGCACCTTAACATCCATTTACTATCTCCAGGGACTTGTAAGCAGTTGGGTATGCTGGATTTTCCTTATGCTGTTGCATTCTTACAACCTTACAATATGTAGCTTACTTACATAACACCAGACCTACTGTCTCAGAGGATGTCTGGTGTTTAGTACATTATGTAGCAAATTATGGTTGCTAAAGGTCAAACTTGCATTTATTTATACATTAACATTTACAGAAGGAAAAAAAAAGCAAAAAAAGCAAACATTAGAATAATGTTCAGTTTTTACAGCAGAATTTCTTCTTAGGTTAGTAAGTTCAATTTCATTGTAATAATTTACTTAAGAGAAAAGGAAAGGTATTTTCATTTACACAGAACTATAACTGGATAAATAAGCCACTGCTTCTCTCACCCCGGGTTCAGTTCTGTATAAGAACAGGACTTGGCTAGAGAAGAAAGTAAGAACTTGGTAACAATATTGTTGGACATTTTGGCAATTATTTTTTTTTCTTAGTCCCAAGCACCAACTTCATGTGGGCTAGAAACTAGTAGTGAAATGACCAAAACAAATTTAATGCAAGCCATTTTATTTACAAGGCAAGTGAAAACCAGCTTATTCTGAACATAAAAGGAAGCAAAGGAGGAACTGGCCCCTTGGTTGCTCACTTCCCTCTGTCTCAGCCTGAATTTGACTGGAATTCCTGAAGTTTTCTTCTCCTGAACGTCTGAGGTAACCCTGTGCTCCAGATAATTCACACCTTTGAGCAGATTTGTACAGCACTGTTTGGAATAGTGACAGCTCTAAGTGCAGATGTAAAAATGGCAGCTTCCCAATGAAGTCAGGGATCTGATCAGTAGTGTAGCTAATGAAAACATTAAAAAAGCTTGCTGAATGCTTTTTCTTCAGCATGCAGGAACCTAAACCAATTTAACTGATAAGAGAAATACCCATGGTAAAGACTGAAATGGTACCATGCAGGTCTCATGTAATAGGCTACATGGAAAACATTCCCCAAAAGTTTTTTTCAACTCTGGCCTCTCAAAATAAGATTAAAAAAAAAAATTAAAACAGCATGCTGTAGAACTAACTTTGAAGGTGTAAGAGGCAAGGCTAATCTGTTAAAATGTATCAAGAACATTACACTGTAATCCAAAAGACAAAGTAGATTATACAATTTCATGGCAATACCTAAAAAAGGTCTTTGTACCACTTTTTTAGGAAAAAAAAATCCTTGTAGTATGTGGGTTTTGTTTTTCTTTTTTATTCTGACCAAATTAACTTTAACAATCCTTAAGCTTCTAGCTGAGGCTGTGCAATGTGTTAATTCCTTGTAAGCATTTACATTTCTCAGAATGATGTCTTTTCCTTTGAACTAAAGGAGTTGTGCCAACTTTTTGAATTTCAAAGTGCATTTGAGCCTATAATTCAACTATTGATTTCCTTCAAAGTATCTGGGAAGTGGGAGATCATGTCAGCTGCCAACACTTGTTCAACAGCACCGTGGAGGCATCACTTCCTTGATGACAGTTTGGCAGGAGAGGAGAAGATGGTGTAAATCCATTGCTGGAGTATTCCCCTGAGGTGTAATGCTTATGTGTAACCATCACTTGCAGGTCTCCTGACTGATACAGAAGCAGTGCCGCTAAGGAAGAGTTTTGGTGGGTGTCATGTCCTGTCCACCCTTTCTGTCCTTGTCCTCCCACCAAGCATCATCATAATTCTTGTAAATGAAAACTATGAGAATTCTTTTACTATGTATTTTACATAGTTTTTATTTTACCAAAAGCCTCCTGGGCAGAGCTGATGTTACATTGCCACAGTTAATTGCACATTTTCACCTAAATGAACAATGACAGGGTAAGAGAATGAATCCTTGGAAATGAAATTTAGGTGACTTGTCAAAGTTATATGCCTAAAGCTGCCAGTGCTGTTATTTCCATTTCCACACCTGTGTCACTGCTCTTCTAAGGCAAGGCAGCAGCAATGGTCAGAAGGTATTTTTTTCTTAAGGGTTCAGTGGTTATCCCACCTTCATGATGACCTTCTTAGCTGCAGCTCAGCCCTAAATGATTTCCTGGCTGTTGGACAAGATCAGTGGTTGGTTACTGTCTAGAAGGAATTTCCTGCATGAATTGCATACCAGTTTACATGGAAGTGTCTTTGGTGTTAGTAATGAAGAAACATCAAGTATTTAGTTGAATGAAATGATTCACCTCAAATTTTATAGAAAATACAGTGCAACTCATACAATGACCTTTTGAGAAAAGCATTGAAGGTGAACTATACTATGAATAGTTTAAATGGCAACAGACTATATGGTACAGCTGTTGTCACTGTAGCTTACTCTGAAATATATCATTTGAGTTGGAACTGAGAGTAAAGTTGAATATCTGAAGAAGATCACTTGTTCAATTGCTTAACCTTTGGCTTATGATGGTGAGCAGGTTTCTGACTTTTTCTGAAGGAAACCTTATGCTAAAGAAAAAGACCCAAAATATGTAAAAGTTACTGGATTGAACAAAGCCTTTACTAACACACGGGACTTAAGTTAAAGCTTGAAATACTAATACTCAGAGAAAAACATTGAAACAGTATTTACAGATTAGCAGAATTATTTAATTTGTTGAGACCAACAGGACAAACACTAAACAGGTAATCTGATTTCTACATACAAGCAGTCTTCATTTCTTCATAAAAGCATTAAAGAGTCTACTTGCAAGCAGTTTAGACATGAAGAGTCTCCTGTATTGTGGAGGTAAATTACCAACAAATTAACAGTCTTTGTATTATCTACTATACCATACTTACTTTTCTGTACAGTAGCCTGGAAAAGCTTTCCTGCTCTTGCTACAGGAAGGGCTATGCCATATCTGACCTTCAAACATTTGTGTGCACTCTGCTTTGCATGTTTCATTTGAGGCACTACATTGCAACTACAGTAATAAAGTTCTTACTGGTGGCTAGGTAAGTGTTCTTGTGACAAGACCTGTTACACTGCTAACTTCTAACTGTGGCTTTTCTCACACGCAGAATGTTCTGAAAAATCACAAGCAAGCTCCATGTGTCTTTGTCTCCATATATGTTTATCCTCTACCTACAAGTGCAGTAACAAGGGGAAAATTTTCTAAGGATTAACTGAACACAAATAATTTGTGCCTTGAAGCTTCAACATTGCTGTTTTGCTGTGCTGAGCAGATACTAAAAGCTTTTAGCAGCTGGAAAAATGTTCCTCCTTAGTTTAAAGATCCTTTGACTAACACAAGCAGAAGAAAAATCCTTCAGTCGGTACAAAAAATTTATTGTAAAGCATTCAGCTCAAATACATGCAATCAAATCTCTTTGACCATAGACAGTAAGAATGTTCCAAGACATATTTAAAGCCAAGTTGTAGCCAACATAGGATTTTCATAGTTAAATTTGAACTTCCTAGTAAACATTTTAAGTACTGACACCACTAGCAAGTGGTATGTACAGTGCCCTAAAAAGGATTAAAAGAAAGCATAATGTTCCCTAGAAATTGCACCCTTAACTTTACATTATAAGAGGTTTAAGGAAATTTAATGATGAAAAAGTCAATTAAAAGTTTAAATATATTAGAAATTTACTTACTGTAAGAGCACTGTTAACAGTCTTGTTTCTATGTCTGTGTTCCTCATGGCTAGCCAAGATTTTGCAAGTCTTAGGTAAAATAGTTTGAAGTGGTTCTCCAGCTGAGTTCCCTAAATGCTTTCCCATGCCCTTGATTCCTGTCCCCAAGCTACTGCAAAAGACAGGGCGACTCAGCCAGCTACCAGCATTAGCTCACCAGCAGTGTAACAATGTCCGGGCCCTACTGTGAAGCCCAAGCTACTGTAAGCATCAGTAGTTTTTTCTAAGACTAATCTGAAGCTCAGCCTGGTTTAGTGGCTACAGAGTAGTCATCTTAGGTCTGATCAAAGATGGAGCAAGGCTGTCCAATTACCCCGTTAAAGCCAAAACTCAGCATGTGATATTTCCAGAAATGCTGACACCCTCATCCTCCAGTTCCAGCAGCCAGGACAACTTTTCCCCCTACTCTACAGAATCTCTTGTATAGGATTTTTCACCTGTTCAACTGTCAAAACACCAATATACTGCAGTCTAAGAGGGAAAGTATGGCAGAATTAGTAAGATAAAATACACAGATACCACCTCATCCTCAGGTGAATTTAGCCAACCCTGAGGAAAGTTAATACAAATGCTAATGCTTAAAAAGGCAAAGTATGTCACCAGCTACACTGGAATTCACAAATTACTTAATCTTGTTGAGAACTGAATTAAGAATGCACCTAGTTACAATTTTATTGCATTTTTCTCTTTGGCTTTCAAATCTACATCTTGTTTATCCTCAGGAACAGACATGCTGTTTTGGGGAAATTAGTGCTTCCTTTTATAGCAGGGAAGATGCTAGGTCTAGGCTTCTAAACCTGCAAGTCAGCCAAGAACTTCTGACCTTGAGGGCTACTGTGGTTCTGACTACAACCCTATTGACTTGAAATCCAAAATCCATTGCACCCTGCAAAATATGGCTGCAATTCAATTCTTTTTTAAAATTAATTCCAAGTTGCATGCTCGGGTTGGCCAAGACACTAATGAGTCAGTTGACAAAGGTCTTTGTGCCATGTTTTTACCTGCCAGAACGATGAAGGAAACTATCCTACAGGACCAGTGGCAGTTTCTCTCATTCCCAGGCAAGAGTACTCTGTTAAGCATGCATACTGAGAGCAGTATGAAGGAAGTCCATGTCAATGCAGAGTCTTCAGCTTTTATCCTTTATTACGTACACAGCAAAGAAGGCAGCATTAGACACACGCACAGTGTGTTACACCCATTCCATCCACGGCACACGCACACACGCACACACACAGCCTTAAAAAGTGTCGGTGATAAGGAATATTTTATAAAGGTTGTGATCTTTATCTTTAAGCCCCTGAGCTTCTTATGGTTAGGTGAAAAGGCAACGAACAAGTCTTTTCTTGCTCTGTAAGTGCTTTGTGCAACGATGTCCATAGAGGTCATAAGTCTTTTTGGGAGGAGTGAATGTCTTACTCCCATATTCACAGTCTCCTATCGCTGTTTTTGCACCAAATAGTTTCCAGTTATGTTTCATTGTCATAGGTGGCTAATATAGCTCTTGCTCCTGTGATTAAAGTTAGGAAAGGTTCTGCAGATCAGAAATGAAATGCAAGCCCCTCTTTCTCTCAAGAGATGTCATCTCGGTGACACTGCAGGACTAGAGAAGTTACCAGAATTTCGTGGAGACTGAAGAGGCACAGATGAAGAACTGGGAGACAGTTTTCTTGGGCTGCATAGGTCACCATTGTGCAACTTCCACAAAAGTTCTTCGTTTTCCATTGACAGGCGCTTGTTTACTTTTGATTCTTTCTCTAGGGACTCCTGTAAAACAGCTTGCTCTGTAGATAGTTGCCTGCAAATGGAAGATTTACATCAGAACTCATAATCCAACTTGGAGGCTGCAGTATTGGAACTTAAAGGTTTAAAAGTGCATAAACCTTTGATTGGCTCACAACTGAAGTCTAGCTTTCACAGGAGGATGAGCATGTTCTCATCCTAGCTATATTTAAACTGGTAGCTTGCAGAAAGCAGGAGAAAGCCCCAATAAGAAACATCCCTAAAGGCTAGAAAAAGCGTCTGAAAAGTGAGGTTTGTTCTGCTTAAAACAACACACTTTTATATGGCCATGCTGGAGCCTTTGGGTCTCATTGCAGGCTCGGCTCAACACAGAAGCTACAGATTACTTCACACTGGCCATCCAACAGTCTGGCCATCCATTTAAGCAACTGTTAGGAGCACCTCAGACCTGTTTTATTCATATTAAATATTACTGTTATTGCTAAATAAACCACACTGATCTAAACTGGGGACAAATCACTCACTGTTGTAAGTAGGTAAGTATGACCCAGGTCTAGCTTCCAAGCCAGCAGTACTTAAAAGGGACAATCTTTGTATGATGGTATTTCTGAGTTGCTTTTTCTTCCCTGAAATACTGGAGTATTGAAGAACATACTACACCTTTACCCCTTTTCTAAATGTTCCTGCTTGTTACTCTATAAAGGAATGCACATTTGTAGACACACAAGTGGGGAAGAAATGGATGTGTTCTTTCACAGAGTACTACAAAATTGCATTCACCAATACTTCAGCAGAATTTTCTTTCTTGTCACAGGAACCCCTTCCCCTGATTAAGGGCATCTAAATGTCCACAGATATTTTTCACCTTGAAAGCTCCATATGTTTGTCCATCCGAGCTTTTAATTCTTCGTTTTCTTGCTGAACCTTCTTTAATTTATCCATTAAGATTGTGTTGTTCTCCACCTTGGAAAGAAAGTCACAATTTGAAATAAAACCCATGCATGCACTCATCAAGATTCTGACTGAACTATCACAGACCTTGGCAATCTGGAGTTTGCAGAGTTGTTACAGTACATACAAAACCAGCCTACTTACCTTATCCTTGCCTAACACTGGCACTTGGCCACTTGTGTTGATTAGATCCCAACAAGGAGGACTGGATAAGGGATCTACTCTTAACCTGCACATTCCAGTAACTTCTGCCAGTGACGGGCAGCAGTTTTAGACACTATAGTGCCTTTCTAGACAAAAGACTGCCTGGAAGTAACACAACAAATTCTAGAACTCCCCTGAGTAAACAGCTTTCCCTATTGCTCTTCTGATTCCACTTTGTTGGAGGACGTTATCAAAAATAAAAGGAAAAACTGATTAAGTGGTTGGATGGTCCAAGGCCTTCTACACTGTGGCCGATGTCTGGTGGAAAAAATGAAGGTTTGCTAGTAATTTGCTACTAATTGTAGACTAGGGTAACATACACTGCTGCACAATACTGAACAACTGACATGAATGTGCTCCTTTGTATCCAAACCTCTTTCTGTACTTCCTCATTAAAGTCTTGCTTAAGCAAGTATTACAACAGTGTTCAAAGGCCCCACCCAGGAGAAGGACCCTGTCCTGTCACAAATAAGAGCATGCTAAGTGATTATGAGTCCCACCTCCAAAAGTAACTTTTCATGTGGAATTACACACAGATCAGGAAGACAGCCACAAAGCCAAACAAGCAGCTTAACAGCTAAAATGACTGGCCTAAGCTAATCAAGACTTACTCCATTCCATATTTGATCCCTTCTTGTTAAATTAGGATCATTTCCTTGTTAACATTTTTCTGACACTGCAAGCTACCTTCCATACAACTTGACCAATGTAACAGGTAAGGATTTTGTTCTTTGGGAGAAGAGGCTCCCAGATAATCTGTACTAACACAGCAATAGTTTATGCAAACCAGTGGTTGTCTTAAGATGTTAAAATGTCATTTAGAGCATCGGGTCATGCTTTTCCCCTCTTGACATATATCCTGAAGCTGTACCTGCAATATGAGCATCATGAATTCTTGTTTCCTTTTAAACAAACAAGATTAATTCTTGCATGTAAATCTGTCTAGCTGAAGTTCATTATAGGAACTCAAGTCAGAGACACAGCCCCAGCCTGCCAGACCCTAAGGAACACTCACCAGCTTTTCCATCTTCATTAGCTTTATGTCCTGCTGATGGAGTTTCTCATTCTTGATCTCCAGCACTGCTTTCAAACTTTCCAGCTCCTGTTCCAGGTACATAATCTGTGGGTTTTTCTGAAAGATTGTCAGAGAGTTTGCTTAGTACCCTGAATTTCAGGAATAATTGAGATGTTTCTCTATTTAGAAAAAACAAGAAAATAACTGTGATAACTAGTTACTTGTTGTAAGTGAAATCAAGTCAAACTCTAGAATAAATAACTAGATCTGATATCACTTTCCCCTCAGTTTTTGTTTGTCCTTCAGGGTAGGTGGACAGTTGCAGTTGCTTCATTAGAAGCTGTTCAGAAAACACTTAATGTACAGACATGAAAAAACCCTTGTGAATCAAAGGAAGGCATGAATGCTGTCACAGCAAAACTTGTTTTGCAGGAGTGCCCAAAGGCCTTAAGGCTAGGAGTTCCAAAATTTATTTCATATTACTCATAACCCATCCCAAGAGATAATTAGAGTAAACATTTGAAGAGTTTTCAGGCACTGGAGTAGTTCAAAAAAGCACCAGAAGTTTTAAGTTCTGAACTTGACCGTAGCTTATCTTTCCTGGCTTGAGTCTGAAGGTAGCTGGCTCATAAGCAGAAACTGAAAGTTTTAAGTTTTACATTCTTTTAAAGCCTGAAAATGCAATTATACGTACAAATTTTGCCTTGGTGCACATCCATGTCTTATCTACAATATAGCAGGTTAGGACTTTTTTATTTTTCCTTTTCCTATTGTTTTCTGGGAGGTGGAAGGGAGAGCAGGAGGAGGCCAGAGCAGGGTAAAATTTGGTTTCCTCAAGGACCTGTTTTCCAGAGTAAGAAATCATTCAAACACTGCAGAGTAAAAAACATTCTCTGCATTTCAAGGCAGTCACAGCCAAAACAAAAAAAAAAAAAGGAAAAATAAAGCAAGTCTTAGTGCATTTCCAGGTTGTGAGAATGGAACATGAGCAGAAATCAATCAATGATTAAGCATGTTGTGTAACTCAGTTTATCTTCAAAATCAAACAAAACTTGTTTTAGTGCATTTGGGTAAGAACAGGTGCACCGCACTGAGTAACAGCTTCACTGCCACACCAGAAACCTCGGACAGGAGGGCAATGCCTGCAGTTTTGTGGGGTGTGGTCCCAGGAGGACAGGGCCAAGACATGTCATGGGTAATAGGAGCTCCATCACCTGCTCAGTTCATTCTCTGCTTGTTTTTAAGACCTGTTGCATTAGTGGTTCTTGTTTAACTTCTTTTGAGAAGTCTGTGCAAGGTGAACATGCTGTGCTGCTTCAGTAAAGGCAGCAGTTTGGTCCTGTTTTTTGACTTTTAACACAGAATCTAGGAGCTAACAATAAAAGCAATCCTGGAAAGTTTAAATGTAGTGTACAGTACGCTCAATATTCAATTTATTTTCTTTCCCTCTTCAAGTCCAATGTTCTTAAAATGTTTTTAAAATCAAGTTTGAGCTCCCACATTAGCTGCTCAGAGAAGAACACACAGCCAAAAAATGAGACTGAAAGGCCTACGTAAGCTTTTTGCTAAAAACCTGGGAATATCAAGTGACATTATCTAAATGATAACAGAGGTGGAAATACATCTCTGTATTTAAAGGGCTATTGAGAATTCTGATACTGCAGAATATGTATTTAGTACAGAAGAGTATGCTGAGTCAAACTGGTGATTTCCAAAGAGAAGCCTCAAGCTTATCATGCATCTTATGCTGTCAGGAAAGCACAAAGCACATTTGCAGCTACGTAAAGGCACTAGACTATTGCTCCTTTAATTTAGGCAACATCTGAGTGTGCCTGTGGAATTACAGTTCAAATTCCCACTGCCACAGCAACATATTGTGGTTGCAGATTCTTCTTGTGGCAGCTCTGTCCTGCCACTAGAATAAGCAATAAGAGAAAACTAAACAAAATAAATTGCAGTGAAAACTAGGGCAACTTCTTCTAGAGGCATCCTAAGTGAGTCTTTAAGCATGGAATTTCTCTTTGTGGAATAAGCAATATGACTGGGTATTCTGCTTAGTTCTGGCTAACCAGAGAGATAAGCATGTTTGTGTCTAACCCCCCCACCCAGTACATAAAAAACCCTCTCTCAGAACACATTTCTAATCCCAGGAGCATCAGAGGCAACAGCAGCCTTGGGAGGAAAGAAAGGACAAAATAGAAGTTTATTTGAAGGATAAATCAGCAAGAAGACTCAACGTTTGAATAAATGCAATAGAAATGAGCTTTGCCGTAGTGATGCAAGCCCACACTGATCACAGCACTGGTACAACAGTTACTGACTGCCCAGAAAAATGCTATGGTACAACTCCTGTACACACATGGGTTATTTAATTTAGCTTAGGCTATTATTTACACCCCTGACTTAGATACTCAACAGCTTTACAGAATTATAATGGTTAAGTTAACACACAGCATCACAGTGCTTGCAAAAAACTTCTGGCAGGTGAGCCATTTACTATCAGGATTCATTGCAAATCTTTTGCATTATGCAGTAAAATAAACCCAGGCAAGATCTGTTCATCCACATTGCTTTGGAACATCAAGACTTACAAGATTGGCTTTTTCTTTGGCTATTTGTTTTTGTTCTTCTAATTTCAGCTTCTCACTCAGAGAGTTGTTTTCACTTTTTAGTTCATCAATTTTTTTCTGAAATGCAAATATATTATATCGTTAGGCCAAGAATTCAGAGCACATCTTCAAATTGCTTTTCAAGTTTTAAACTGTTGCAATGAACCCAGCCCTTAACAAACCTCCAGCAATTCCTGCTTCTCTTTAAAGGAATCTTCAAGCAACTTTCTTTCAGATTCATGGGTACTCTTGAGCTCTAAAACAAATTATTTTTGCAGATTTTTAATACCACGTAAGACATAAAAATTCTTTTTGAAAAGAAACAGCCTGAAGAGCCAGCCTACATATATATGCACAGATACAGTTGATGGCAACACAGAAAGAACATTTATCATTAACTGATGCAAAGCATGTATGAAGTATCAGATTTATTCCCACATCAGATCTGCTGACTGTCCTCTTGCATATCCATTTCACTAGCCTGTCAGTTTTGAAAGCATTCATCTGCATGCAACAAATGGACTTAACTAAGCACAGGCTACATCTGAAAAAAAGCTGAGTTTATGGAAGGAAACAGCAAAAATTGAAATTGTGTCTTCCACAAACTTCTAGAAAAACTTTTCCTACTTCAGATGCTGTGCAGAGGAGTTTGCTCTTTGAAAGCAATGGAAGCATGACCAGTCTTCAAGACAAAAAAGTATCACTGAAAACTTATCTATCAAGTGGAGTTGGAAGGAGGATGGAAATCATCATCACTTAAATCAATGAGATGCAAGGTCATTTAAACCTGAGCATGTCACCCGCCCTGCTCCCTGAAAAACACCTCTGCCACAGTGTACTGTACACAGTGTATAATATTTCTTAGCATTTCCATGTCATTATGGAAAGCACACAACCATACTTATCCTCATTTTCAATTCTAAGGTGCTCCTTACAGAACTAGGGGGTGGGAGGAGTTATTTAGTCACTTGAGATTTTGAGGGCAATTCAGGTATCTTTTACTGCAAGAAAAAGTCACTTCCACTCAAACTGTTTATAAAGTTTCATTCGACTACAATGGGATCATGGTTTTTGCTGTATATAAAATAAGACTTAGCAGTTCCAAAGGGAGGAATTCAGCCAAAATTTTTAAAGATAGCTAGCCACAAAGATCAGTGGACATAATGATCAAAAAGCCTGAATATTTCTGTTTGTGACTAGCACTACTATAGCATATATACTTAAATACAAAATACTTGCCTGAAAAAGAGGATTCATACTCCTTTTTCAGCTCCTCTACTTTTTCTGAGTGTCTGTTTTCGAGTTCCAGCTTAAAGCTTTCATGTGTGGTATTTAAATTGTCCACCTGCAATATGACAACATGATTTTTCTCCCCTTACATGTATCAACTTAACCCTTGCTTAAGAATTGTTTCAATGGCTTCATGCACTATGTCAAGTACATTTTAAATGGTCTAGCAGGATTCAAAAGTAGAAGCTAAGCCATCTACAACACTTAATAAATGAGAATGATGCCTTACAGTTTACCAACAGGATAATGTGTGCATCTGTCACACACATGGAGTTGCAAAGCAAGATCAGAGGGCAGGCGTGTTTCTATAAAACTTAAAATTCAAGCTGACTCAAATATCTCATAGAGCTCTAGAAATTACTTAACCTGGCAACCAATCTCCACCACATTTAAACATAAGCTTAAGATCTGTACAGCTTAGTGTGGTAGTATTTTTATTGCTCTTGTGAAGTGTAATTTCACATTAAATAATTCTTACTAGCAAAACCCAGGATTCTCTGAAGGCTCATTTGTGTAGCAGAAAGCAGTTGCTAGAGAACTTTTCTACTTTGAGTGTTACAAACCTGCTCCTGGAGTTGGGCTTTGTACTTTTCAGCTTCCTCAATGCAGATACTTTGGAGTTTCTCACATTCTGCAGTGTAAAACTGTTTAAGTCTCTCCTCCAGCTCAGCTAAGTCATCATGATGTTGCTGGTTTAACTTCTGCAAAAACCCTTCATAAGCAACTTGCAGTTCATTCCTGTCTCTTTCCAATTTCTCACAAGCTGCAGAAGTGGTTACTGAAGATGTCAAAAGAAAAAAAAAAAAGAAGAAAAAAAAGGAACCGGATCAAGTTCAATACTGAAGTCCATCTTCATTTACAGGTATTACAAACAATGAACACACTGCACAGTAACATGGTTATATACAATGACAAATATGATTTATCCATTAAATGTGTGCCTCCAAGGGCACATGAAAAGATCTTCACAAAAATATCAAATTCCATATTTCTTGGGCTGCAAATTAATTGAACACAGTTAAGCCAAGAGCCCACATAAAAAGCAATGTGACAGATTGACATGACATGGAAGAAGGAATGTCTCATGAGAGACACTGAAGAGCTCCAATAAAAAAATTACCTACTTTACCTTATTTGATCCCATTTCAATAGAATATTTGTCAGAGTACTTCACTTTTTGACATATAAACACTTAGATAAGTTTGAAAGTTTTAATATCCTGAAAACTGTATGTTTAATAATACCCACACTCCGATATACAGCAAAGAAGCCATTCTAGCCTGACAGGGACAGCCTGATACAGATCTGCCAATCTGAAAGGTGCTGCTCATGTGTTTATATCTGAAATATTTAAATATGCAAAACAGAGAATGGTCTTAGGCAAAAAGTGCAGATCACTGAGAAAAGAGAAGAGAAATGCTGTGCAATTCTCTTTACAGCTGCATTAACACAAGTCTGCTAAGAAGGCTGCCTAGGTTTGTCTCCCCCTATTTGCAGCTAGTTGAAAGGCAAAACAGAAATTAGCAACTTGCATTTTTGAGTTTGAAATTCAGCATCCCCAAGTCCAGCCAGCCAGGCCTGACTAGGAGGAGTCACCCTCCTACTGTTAATATGACTGCAGCAAACGCCTTGTGCAGTTCCAGCTGCACCCAAAGCCTGGAAGCAAGGTGAAACAGCATCTCTAACACAAGTGTGTGGGCACTGACCTTGAACAAAACTGGTTCTATGCAGACGCTAGTACTATGGTTTAAAATAAATGAGTCAGATGAGTGGCTGCTTAAGAGAAAAATCAACTAAAATGTTAAGTTGATCTTCAAAGGCAGGAGAAGTCATGCATGCATGCACTTCACAGCAGACTGGCACACTGTCAAACAGTATAAATGTAAACTTTATGTAAAAGCTGAGAAGAGACAAGAATTTTTGTACGGGCAATACAGGAAATTCTCATCACAACTACGTTTGAGCCTTAAGATAAATAAATTACAGTATCTTCAAGGACTGATTCCCAAAGCAGTAATGGGTCAGCTCAAGGGAAAGCAGCCTGCCCCAGCAGAGTGCCTCAAGTTATACGTGCCTTGCTCTTCTTTGCTATAGCTCATTAAAAGCATGTGAATAACTTGATGGATGATACTTGCTCTCTCTTTTAAGGGAACTGAAAAGGGACTAGGCCCTGCTACCATCACTTGGAACCTGCAGTGGAACTAGAAAGTGTTAAGAGAGTGAGCTGTACTGTATGGAAACCAATCTGCATGTGTGTCTACCTATATTAGGCTTAACAGCAAGCTTAGCTATGCTGGGGCTGTGTGAAAGATCTGCTGATCTGGACAGATTTAGGCCAAGCTCTTCATTCTCTGATTGGCAACTGTGCAACAGAGGCTCAACTGAAACCTACCATAACATTCTCTACAACCAAAGCAGATTTCACAGTTTTTGCTACTTTCTGCACCAGCACCAAAATTACTCCCCTATCTTTACTCTTTCCACAAACTTCTCTTATGACTGCTCCCTTAGGGGAAAAAAAAAAAAAATAGCTTTCACACTACTACCACGTTGTAGTGGCACAAAGTTATTGAATATATATACTCTGCATTGCCAGACTTTTGGAGAAGAGTTACCATCATTGTTAGGGGACATTATTTTACAATGCCAAGAACCAGGCAGCAAGCCAAATGGAGGTAATTCACAGCCAACCACATGCAGATGGAGATGACCTTCTATAGCAAAGTAAGGGCAGAGCTGAGAGGCAGGCGACTTGCATGGCTCAGTTGAGGTACCTGCAGCAAAATGCTTCAAATGATCCACTTCATTTAAAACCAACAGAGGAAGAAGCATCAAATTCCTTATTTGCAAGGCCAGAGCAATTTGTTTGCCTCCAGTTAGCCAGAAGAATGTGCTGCCTATCGTTGCCTTATCTTTAAATGTCAGCACGCAAACCTTCAGATGATGCAAAGCACTTCAGAAAAAAGGCAAATAGCAAACCACGCCTTTGTCAAAGAAAACAGACGCATCAGTTCCCCTTCAGGCAGTTTGCAATTCAGATTTATGAGAAGACTAATGTTACAAAGGCAAACAAAAAACTTTTAAAACTTGCACTGGCAGTTCAAAGTTGCTGCCGTAAAGGTAACTCTGGCCTCCACAGAGCTGGAAGCTGCAACGCTTCCCTGCAGATCACAAGCCTGACTTAAAGAAGCAGAACTACTACACAACCAGTGAGTTTCCAGTACCATGGTAGTGCAAGAAACTGACAAAGTTAGGCTTTGGGAGAAACACCAACTAAAGAATGGTTAATTTGAAATGATGGGATGTCCCATAAACCAAAGCTTGTTTAAATACTTGAGACTGAAATGTCTGCAGCAAGTATTTTGCACATCCCTATCCATCTGCAGGCTGAATCATGTATTTTATGACTGCTCTGCTTTTCTTAAAGAAAGTTGCCTGTTTCATGATTTGTCCCAAATTCATTAATTTGGCAGTTTAGCCACTGACTTAACCAAACTTGATTGCTACTCAGCTGAAGAGTATTCTCACTGAATCCATGCTAAAATTTGAAGAAAAATTTGTAAATGGAACACAAATGTATTTCAACTTCTCATCCACTTCAGAGATACCTTAAGTGCATACTTCAGAGTTTTTGTACACTACTACTGTGTTTCCATCCCCTTCTTGAAGTGCTTTCCTCCAAAATTCCACATCTTTAGACAGCAAACCCTGAGCCAAAAAAACCCCTCCAAAACGCACCCCCCAAAAAACCAAAAAAAAACAAAAAAACCACACCCAAACCAAAAAAACCCTCCACCTCAAAAAGCCCACCAAGAAAACCCCAACAAATGATCCAACAGCATTTCAGGGAAAAATCAAGTCATAGAGATTAAAAGACGCACTATTCTTTTGCCTGTGAAGTTTGCTCAATTTTACCTGTAACACTAAATAGTTTTAAGGATAGTGTATATCAAAAGCTATACTTGGCAGCCAGAAGCAATTTTTATTTCTTTATTCATATAGCAGAGTCATTAATATATTTTTCCTCCAAATATTAATATTTTCCCTCCACTTGCCTCTCTTTGCTATCACACAGCTGTCTCTCCCTGTATTAGTACAACACAGAGCAAGAATAGTCTGTGGTTTTAGGCTTTTTAACACCTTTAATTATAAATGAAGAGCACAATTCTTTTGGGTGCAACCATGGCCTTTAGAGATCATGGAAAGTTTCTGATATTTGGTAACAGCAAATCTTCAGAGCAGAAACGCTGTTTTTGACGTGTAAAATTACCCTTTATTTGTAATAGTTAACATGAGCCACTTGCATCTTGGGTATTTCCCTATGAAGCTTTTAAAGTGCCAAAATCATAAAACATGCAGCATGGAGAACCAGGCCCATGGCAACTCCCTGCAATAGTGCCAACAGCACCACATCCAAATCACAGCAACAGTTGCTGCAACTGAAGGAGAGGACTACAAAAGTTGCCTTTGTATCTCAAAGAAAGCTATTTTGTATTTTCACTAAAAGCAGCCAAGAGATAAGACCTTACAATTGTGCAGCATCTCCTTTCACATATTTTTTTCTTGTTCTCATTATAAAACCATCATCTAATTCAGCCCTTATGGCTAAACTGCTTAGATAAAACATTTTTCAACTTAAATTCCCCTAAAAGCTACCATAAACATAGCTCTAAGATAAAATACAATGGACTTTTTGAACCCTGAATTAAATTGTTTGCAAACAGTAGTTATCTTCATAAAATTGTCCAAGTCACTCACTGGCCTGGTTATTATTTATGAAAAGGCATTAGACTGTCTGAAATTCTAAACCAGAGTTCACTAGGACAGTAAACTGTCGGCATTTTAATAGATGTGGGGGATGTGAAATGGTGATAATTACCAAAAAAAAGCCTAAGTATTTAGTACTATGTGATATTACACTGCACTAACACTTAATTGCTCAAACCTTGTATTTCACACTGCAAGCTGCATGTTCACTTGACCAGTAAGTCTGCTACAGACAGGCTCATTTCCTTCTCTATACAATATATATTTTTATATGTATATAGTAATTAATTAATAGTATTGGCAGATTATCAATATTGAAAATTCGTCTACCCAAACATGCTTTTTAGTTTATGATCAGGTTTCTCTTGGTGTTGTTTCCATAATGGGACTAATTATATGGGACATTAAACCACATTGCACGTCTTTGTTCTTGGGCAAGTTAGACAAGGCAGGTAGGCAAAAAAGCCTGCTTTAAGCAACATTTAAGTAGGTATGGTTGAATAAATAACGTGAAGCACTCATGTCTCTGTCTGGAAGTAAATTCACATTCTCTATGCTGCAAACACTACAAGTGACAGTGTTCAAAAGCAAGCAAACAGGCAAGTCTATGAAGTGTGGCAAGTCAGGCCCTGTCTCAAATAAGTGAAAGAAACATCTACTTATTATTAAGTATTTTTAAGGATCACCTTAACCTGAAAACCAAATCACATTCACTGTAAAGCACAACAGTCTCTTCTATCTGCACTTCCAAAGCATCTTGAAGATAATTTAATTATAAAAAAGAACATGAAGATATTCTGAAGAAAATACAGTTTATGGATTGCCATGCAGGAACAGGAATTGACAGAGAGGGGAATGGCATTTGGCTGCCTGTCCAGGTACACACAGGCCTCTCCAGGCCATGGAGAAAAGCTCAGGAATAGAAAAGCTCAAAAAGCCGAGGTGGGCACAGGCTGAGTCAGCTTTGCACCTGCTATTTTGTAGCAGGACGAGCTGGATCATATCCAGCATGGTCGGGAGGAGGCTCTGAAACAATTGGGAGTGCAATTAATTTGGAGGAACAGTTTCATGCCTCCCAAGAAATATGCAGCCCTTGCAATTTCTACTTACATAACTAAACAAGTAACTAGAAGTTTATGCACTAGCTTGCATCTTAAGAAGAGAAACAGCTGACAAGCAGGACATCCCTAACTGCTCCAGGCTCCCAGAACTATGGTGCTTACATTCAAACCACAACGTTTAGTCTTTGTAGCTGGAGAATTTAAGGAAGCCCAAGTTCAGAACCCAACTGTTACTGAATTTGAACTCCCTTTGGAAAATCTCATCCTAAAACACCTATCACTTCTAATACATGCACATGTTTCCAGCTACTGAGAGCAGAAAGATTTGTCTGGTAACCATCAGCCCCATGGCTGGCACACAGTGGCTGCCAAAGACACATTCTAGGGCAGGAACACATATTTAAACCATTAAACAAAAAGGTATTTTGGTAGAAATGGTCATATGCAATAACCCAGTAAAACAGACCATCTGACAGCAAGTCAATTTGGTCTTGCAAGGTAAATCAAGGAGCTTGGCAATGTGCACAGTTAAACTTCAAAGTAAGAAACTGAGAAGCTGCAGGAGACTTTCAAACTCAGCAGCATGCAGGGAACAGGCTACACTGGGCTGGACACACCCAGTTCCTCTTCTCAGACTGCCTGTCCCCAAAATGTAAACCAACAGTTATTAAAAACATGGCAGTTGGGACTCCACAAAACGTCTACATGGCCAAACTAAGACTCAAACTGCACTTGACTTTCCCAGCAAATGTATGCTTAGATCATACTGTGAATGACAATCTACAGTACTTACGTCAAAGCAGTCTATGGAAATCTTATGTTCAGCTGTATCCATTTAACAGTGTCAATAGAAAGCTGATTAGCAAGTATGTATTTAAGCAGATTAGTTTCAACTAAAGCTACTGTTATAAGAATGCCTTTCTCAAGCCTTGTCAACAAATGATTAATTTAACTTCAAAAAAACCCCAAACCAAAACAGTTCTTTTTAAAGCTAGATAGAATTGAAGACCTTGATAGTTTTTCTTTTCTGTAATTAAATCGACTCCCTTTACGTGCTGAGGAGAGCAGTACAGACAGGCTAGACGTGTGACGTGGTTGAGACAAAGGAGCTGCCTGAATGTAAATAAATGCTTCATGAAACCATGGTCTGGAAACCTTACAAAGGGAAGTGAGCCCCAGGCTGCCATTCAGATGCTCCTGCACAACTGACCCAGGAAGGTCAGCTCCATGAGGGGAACAGCTGACGATGTCATCTAGCAGCACATCAGCCAGCATCCCTGTCTGAGAGCTCTGTGCATTTGGGTGTCACAGATCCATCAGGCACAGTTGAATTTAAAGTTTTTTCTAGTTATCAACCTACTGAATGGCATATGCTTGCAATGGGAGTCTCATTTATGAGCTCAGCAGGCTGCTAACCAAAGCAGGAAGATAACAAATTCATGGAAAGCTCATTTAGGCTTGAGGCATCCTTACAAAGACCTAAGCTTTCAAAAAAACCGTGAACTTCACCAAAAACCTCAAACAAGGTAATGTGCAAAAGTGTCAGCCACCTTTTGGTCTATCCATCTAAGCAGACTTTCCCCTTTCTAGGTAAGTGATAAACACAGTACCTAGGTTGATAAAGGAAAAACAATACTGAAGATGCAAGCAAGCCTAAAGAAGGAAAGAGACGTGCTCTGATAACAATCCTTCTGAAATTTTTTTTGAGATAAATGAATGGGGTTGCTCAGAGAATCACAGTACATAAATAAAAAGAAATCTGGTTTATAAAGTTTATAACACAACTTTTTAGTGATGCAAGAAGGCCATTTCCAAATTAAAACTCTAGTCCTGTTACCACTTTGTGGTAATAGAAACGTCAGCTGCAGCTGATGAGAGAAGGGAGCCCGCACCCCGCTACTCCTTCCCCTTTCTCTGCTCCGGTCCCAGTGCTCCTTCAGTCACATACTGAAGTCAGGCCAGGCAGCTTTGGCAAAACAGCACTACCAGCCAACAGTTTCAGCTGGCTTACGTCCCCAGGCAGCTCACTGCATCAGTGGGGGCATGGCTGCCTCAGCAGCAATGCTAGCACAAGGAGGACAGAGGGATGCAAAGGCAGGGGAAGGCAGGCTCTTTCAAAGCCAGCCCCTACTGAGAGCGGCCTGGAACAACTGCTAAGTTCAAATACGTTACATGGAGTTACCAGTAAATGCACTTAAATCAAGCTCTGAAGTTGGCAAAACCAGCCCCTGCACATTGTAGCTCAATCTCATGTTATAGCTGTCCACTAGAATGAGTTCAAATGTTTAAGCTCATCAGCCTGAAAGCATTTCCTTATGTTGTTAATTTTACACTCATTCACCTACAGGTCACTAAGGTAAAAATGCAGATTTTGCACAGTATGTTTTGCAGGTTTATGAATTTTTGCCAGCAAACCTCTGGAACACAGCATACAAGTAAGTTAGACATCAAACAAAAGCATATATGCTGTCAGCCATCCTCCCATTTTTTAGAAGTGAGTGTTTTGGTCATCAGACACGTTTTGTAAGGAGGCCCCGCAAGGCGCAGTCAGATCAGTTCCAGGAATTCGGTGAACCTGGGGTCATGCTGTCAGGGCTCTGCAGCACTTAAAGCATCTGAGCAGAATTCAGGCAGGGAAATAAATGACTGCCATTACAATACCAGGACATCTGTCTTCTGCAGATCTGTTTTGCTGCATTTCTGTTCTTGTGGTGAATACAAAAATAAATTCTTACCTAGTTCTCCTCGAAGGTTAACTAGTTCTTGAGATAACTCTTTCCGCTGCTTCAGTGCTTCCTCCCTCTGTGGAGAAAAGAACAAAAATCCCCAAACATTTGGTTACTAGAGGTCTGAGCAGGGCACCTACCAATAATTAACTTACATGTGCTCTGTAGGAAAAACAAGAGGCAGGAGAAAGAAGCCAAGATATGACTCATTTAGGACAACAGTTCAGCTGTTATAATATACACAGATGTTTTTCTGTTGTTAAGGAAGTTATACTTTAAAACAAAGAACAGCCTTTTCCAGGACAGCTCTGCAATTAAAATCCTACTTCGCAGCAATTAATGTTATATTTTTTGGTGGGTGTAGCATCATAAGCGTCCAAAACAAATCAAATGGTAGCTGTCAAGGGCACAAGTATAGTGCAGATGTGAAAGAGGCATGCATTAAATATTTATCTTAAGCTTACTCAAACACAAAACCAAGAACTTTGCTAAATGCTCAGTCTTCCATGAAGAAAAGGTGCAGCCCTGTTCAAAGTTGAATACAACCCACCCTGCTGCTCGCAGTGCTTAATGTTAGATAGATGGTGTTTCTTATACCGAGAGAATCACAAGGAATGTGTGAACAGATCATAAAGCAGAAGCACCCATCTCCCTGCTTTTCCCAGGAGCCGTGCACTGGCCGGGAGGAGGCGGCCGGCCAGGCCGCTGTGCCCCAGACCGGCGCGGCGGGGAGCGGCGCAGGCACAGCCGCGGCACAGCCGCCCCGGGCCCGGCGGTCACCGCCTCGCACCACGCGCGGAGGTGACAAGGGCCACGCGCCCGGCTGGCAGGGTGCTTCACCGTGCTCCCGGCCGGCTCCCTGCGAAACAAACACTCATTACCCTTGCTGCAGCACACTGAGAATAGAGGCACAGCTTGCTGCTAGAGCAGCCCATCTTCCAGCGCCGGCAGCCCCCCGCTCGACCCCCCGGCCCTCATCGGCGACGCGCGGGTGGCGGCGGCACCACCGAGCCGGGCAGGTCTGGCCAGAGAGCGTCAAGGCTGGACCTTGCCTCCGCAGGTTATCCTGCTTCCGCGCCCAGCGCTCCCGACAGCGGCAGATACTGCAGCTTCTGCAATTGGCACAAGCAGCCAGCGATTACTTAAAGCCACAGCCCTTCTTTTATGAAAGGCGAGCCCAGACATTAGATCGATCGATGACTACTTGCTCCGACGGCAGCCGGGATCACTGAAGGAACACTGCCCTTCTCTGCAGATAACGGAGCTTATTTTTAGCTGTCTCGAGCTTGCTGTATGCTGCTTTCACACTTAGTTTGTTGATGAAAAAATAAGCCCCAGGAGGCCTAAACTGAATGGGAGAGGCACAGATACAGCATCTTTGCTGCTGTCAATGCCCAGGCTTATGTTCAATAGCCCCGGTGCACACAAACAGCTTCGAACTCCCTTTCCATGCTTTTCCTTTTAGCAAGGATACATTTTAGCGGAAAGGAAAAAAAAAAAAAAAAAAGCACTGGCCCAAAAATCACAGAGACTTGTCCACAACTGAGCACAGCAGATGAATTTGCAGACTGGTCGAGCCACACCTAAGCTCATTCTCCCCAGGGAAAACCTCACCTTTACAGCAAATTTCCCCTTTGCCCTTGGTCACTCTCACTGCAGCCTGACCACAGGCTTACATCCTTAAGAGCACCCTGTCCTGAAGGCAGGGAATACTCACTGCATGCTTGCAGAACAAATAAGGCAGTAAAATACACCGCTCTTAAGAAAAACTAGAAAGAATGAGTGCCCAAAACCCAGTCATGTATTAAGGTCTGACACGAGACTAATCCAAATGAGTAATTTTTATGCTACACACTCATTTGCAAGTTTTAGGAAATTATTATGCAGCTCTAAAGGCTGGTTAGAAAAACTGCTGGCCCTTTACTAGAAATATTTATATTTTTGACCTTGCATGAGAAAGATTCCCTTTTAATCACTCAATTTAAGCAGTTATAACAATTCTTTGGACACTTTACACTTCGGTAGGGATATTAAGCAGCTGTGTTGCAGTTTTATATTAAGCACTTAGAGGGTTTTTACAGTGTCAGTGGGCTAAGATTGAAAACCATGCCTTACCCTCCACAATAAATTCTCAGGAGAGCAGAGAGCTCAGTTATTGAAAGGACTTGCCCTGCTCTTCCCCTGCTTCTCTGCTGCAAAAGGAGAGATGAGTCATCTCACTCTGCTTCAATGCCAGTGTTCCCACTATGGACACAGCATCTGATGATGAAAATGGGAATGCTGCAGTGAGTTATCTGAATTGCATCCCTGCACATTGGGACACAACTGCTTTCTTCCAGCCCACTCTGCCAGTAAAACATCTCAAATTCTCCCTAGTGGCTGTACCATGCTGCAGACCCTTTGGACATGCTAACATTTTTGTTTAGTGTTTTCAAACTGGCTTCTTCACACTCTACACATTTTGTATTTGCTTTCAGTTAAAGAAAATTAATGAGAAAAGGGCATGTGCGATCAGCATATACTAAGGACTAACAAAACTAATTACTGAATTGAGTAACACTGACTTTTCATGTTTCTTGCTGCTCCTAAGCCCTGTTGCTTTTTACTGGTGTTGTTTAACCTGTTGCCTCAGTTCATCTTGCCCATTCACAGTTTAACAAATCCAAAAAAATCCAGATGGATTTGTATCACCACCTGTTTGCTCACAAATACATTCAGAAAAAAACTGCCAGCCTAAAATAAGAAGACTAAGTTGCTCTTATGGATAAGCAGCCCCCTAAAGTAGTCAGACTAACCAGCAGTTAACTTAGTCCACTTTTATGTAAGTTCTGAGGAAACCAAAGCTGCAAGCATGGGGGTTTCACCGAGAAAACTTGAAAGTTTCCAAAATCTGAAATCTAAATGCAGTTAAATACCAAAAGCACTTGAATAATCCAGTAAGGGCCTATCTTCAGTACTTAATTTAAAGACAGATATGCATATGCTTTGGGCTGGAATATCCAGCAACCTTCTAGTTTATGCTTATCAAGATTCTAGTTGAAAAATCAATACCAGAAATTGGAAGAGCAAAACCAAGTTGGAGCATACAGGATTGAGCAATTTTGGCATTGTTATCCAGATAAATCCAGCAATAAGGATCCTCATTTAGTTGTCAGAGACTCATGAATGATCTTCATACCACTTTACAAATTTTTCTGGTACAATTTATGAATTTATATGAAGATCAGGTAGATTATTTGGTACCTATTTTTTTCTTACTTACAAAGAATCTATTGTAGGTTGCACTTTAACCAAAACATCCCCCCTGCCATAAATATGGAAGCTACAGGAAAGAACAAGAACAGAGTTTAGGGATAAAAGGCTTGCCACAGGCAATATTAGAGCAGTGCACCTCTGCCACTGAATGCTACAAAAAAGTTCTCAGCATAACAAGGGAGACCTGGACATTTCTTGCTCTGAGAAAGACTAGCCAGTTAAAAAATCCTTCATGTTTTGAAAAATTTGACAAGTGCAGGTAGACATATGCCCCACAGCAAAGACACTTGGGAAGGTGAGGCCCAAGGTAGAAGGTTAAAGAATACAACGGCCTCAAGATGGCAAAAAAACTACCATGTCAGGAATGGAATAAATTACAAAGTTTGTCATTCTTGTTTGTTTTGTTGGCAGTTATGTAGCCCAATTACAGGCTTAAGAGTATTTTTCCTGGCAACTAGCTGTTTTTGCTACAGCTTGAGATTCAAACAGACCAGCCTAGGGTCATTTTAGATACAAACAAGGGTGAGGATGTATCACTCTCTGAACAGTTTCCATTGCTCTGCTTTGAAAGCAGGAAGTTCTACAAAAGTCCACACTCCAGAATGAGCAAGAGGGATATTTGTACAAAGCACACAAACAAACAGCATTCCTGTCTACATGCCTATACCAAATCTTCACATAAGACAGACTCAGGTTACCTCCAAGATGTCAGGTTCTGAGCAGTTCTCAAGCTGGAATAGGTGGGCATTCCTCAAGTATGCCACAGCAACTTTGCAGACCACAAATACAAGAGCATGAAGTTTTACAGCAAACTGGCAACTTTGTATTTCCTTGAAAGGATGTGCAACCAGACTAACCATTCCAGGTTTCCCAGAACACTCCTTCTCCTGGCCAGGTGGGGTGATGTTGGTATGGGAGCCCCACATTCTGCCTACAAATCAAGGCTTCGAGAGCCACAGATAGGCTGTGCCTGGTCAAAAAGTCCTAGCCAGCCTTTTTAAGTTTTATCTCCATGCTAAGAGCTACAAGTTCTTCAACATTTACTCCATATAAAAAAGCAAATCACAGAAGAAAACAGGTTTCGAGTATGTGTGTCCAAATAAGCTAACACTGCTCAATCTGGTAGTAATTATCCAAACATCACAGTTCACATTTTAAACAAGCACACTCCTTTGGGAAACAAAATATGTACTCTTTTGGAGCTGTACTAAAGAAAGAAAACTTCGCAAGAACCAACAATGAAAAGTTCTTATTTGCATACCAAAATACAGTACCTGTTTGCTTTTTTAATTTCAAGCAGCTCTATCACACTGATATCTATGTGATAAGCCACCTGCCACAGGTGCCTAGCCTACCCCAGTAACAGATTCAGAAGCAGCATTATAGATCACTGCAAGCAAAAACCACAAAGCACCGGTACATTGCGAAGGAAGAGACACAACTCCAGGGAATCAGGCCGTGTTGTGGGAATTGGAGCAGCTATACCGGAATGTTCATCTCAGTGCTGAGATGTGACGTGGTCCCTGCTCAGGGAAGCTGGAGGAGGGCTCTGACAGTGCCAGTACCATGCTCTCTGCAGTGTGCAGCCAGGACAGACAGCTCCCAGCCTCAGGAAAAGCACAGCAGCTGAACCCCTCATGGGCATAACTGGCAGGTGGGACTGGGAAAGCTATAATCAGCCTTCTCGTTTCCATCAGCTATACACTTCGCAAACAAGTAATTTCAACACTCAGAACTTAAAGGAGTAGAAAATTAAGTGTTAAATATAAAAGCATTGTGATGCTTTTTTTCAAAAAGCATTTTATTATAATAGACTAAATAAAATTTATTCAGAGTGCATAAAATTCATCTATGCAAAGAACGGAAACACTTAAATGTGTTTTACTCTCATATACAGGGCCAAATTAATTTTATTCTTGGAAAGAAGAGTCTGGTTTTTGTAAGCCATTTACTGTCAAACCAAACCACAAGCACTTACTCCTAAAATTGAACTTAGAGAGGAATGCTGAGCATTTAAAAAACATAATAAGTAAGTCTTCATAAATTAGTAAATTTGCAAGCACTTCTGTAACACGTATGTTTACATCCTACTGGAGATGTGCTGAGGTTGTATGGAAAAAAAAATCATAATTTAAATATTTTTTAATGCTGCTACAGTCTCAGTTGTCAACAGGATGTCTTTCTGATCCAAGGAGATACTTGGGTATGAAGCCTTGGAAATTTATGTGTACTCTGTCCTTGTGCTACTCCAGTCATAACAACATGATCATCGTCATTGGCTGTAGTGTAGAAATTGAGTCTCATTTGCATAATGATGTCACTTATGTCATCAGCTACAGTCTGGAGGTAATTATGAAGGGACAAAGGGCCATTCATATCCGCTTTGCACTATGACATTTGACTTGATGATTAGAAATACCACAGTATTTCTACCAGTCCCTTTTCCCTTCTTTCCTAGCAAAATCCAATCCTCTAAGTAAGTCTTCTCATTAGATATTAGCAATTTTAGAAATTGATTTCTTATAAAGTCACCTACTCCATACCTCACTTAAAACCCCCTTGCAATGTCAGTTCCTCTGCATCACTCAATGCAAAAGCAAGCTAAAGAAATGAGCCAAGGAAACAGTACAACAAATAGGATTTACACTCTTTGCTTCATGCATATTTTTGAAAGGAGCAGCAGACTATTACTGTGATAAAATAAAAATGTCATTACCCATCTCCAATCAATAAATATACAGTGAAATGAATGCTTCCAATTTACGCTTGGCCTCATTTGTGTTATGCACTGCTTTCTTACCAAGTGAAATATGCTATCAGTTTTCACCTTGGCATACTTCAAGCAGGATTGACTCAGAAAAGCATTTACATGATTAGCTGATAGAGATTCACTGAGATTTTTAATATTTTACTTCTTTTATCTACCAGGTACATCTATGGAGAATCAGATGTTTTTTCCCCTGTTGTTTAGTGTATGAAACACTAAAGCAGAGAACCAGCCAAACAGGATTCCTATGAGTCACTATGTATTTAACACATTTACTTGCGGGCTCTTTATGGTTTTGCAAGCTTTACACAGGATCTTAGGCTTGCAGGGATCTTTAATTTCCCATTTAGAAGTCATGTCTACCTTCATGCAGTCGCCCTGCAAAGATAGATCCAGATATAATAGGCTATTTAATTTTACTTCTCTATAACAGCTTGTTTGGTATTTCACAGCGTTTCTGAATGCTAGTATTAGTTCTTCTCACACAGAATGACTCCTTCCTTCCCTGTAGAAATTCCAATCTCATAAAAACTAAGTTTACCTCATCTAGGCATTACTTATTTCTCAGTATTTTCTAAAGCTTTCTGTCTCAGTACAACTCATCTGAACATGACACAGCAGCCACCACATACCATGCAACTTTGACAAGTTATACCATCATTATTTTTCCCATGTCTATAAAACTATTATAATTATATAGTTATTCAGAATGTTGTAATAAGATCCTATGCTTGAGCATAATATTACATTACTAATTTCATTTTTAAGATTGTTTAGAATCTCACCTGAAGAAAGTAGTACAAATCAAGAAGAAAAAAGGATTGAAACATATTTCTTTCTTCTACTAACTGCTCCCTTAAATTTTGCAATAGATACCTCTATTTTGCTCCTGCCATTAATTCTGAAGCTTCTTGAAAAAAAAATTAATTACAAGAAATAACAAGGTAGTCATGAAAATCAGGTTCTTTGTGGAAAGCAGCACTGGTTGCCTGAAACATCAAGTTTGTTTCAGTCAAATGTGTTTTTTTCCAAGACACCTTTTGCTAGGAGTAGCTATAGGACAGGACTCCCAATTCTCTTCAGCTATAACCCATCCTGAATACTCAGGTGTACCAAATAAATTGCTTAATTGACGCATCTTCTAAAAGGTTATTTCCATTCCAGCCTAGTTTCACAGTAATTAATGGATTAAAATGTTTTTTCTGGATGTTAGAACTCACAAATCTTCAATCTCTTGCCAAAAACATTCTTGTTCATTCATACCATGTTTTATAAAGACCTTGAGAATCATCTGAAACTTCCTTGCTTTCCAACTGTTACCTGTCAGACACAGGCTTGCAGAACCTAGGTTTTCTCTACAGGGAGAAGCTACTGTGGTATTACTCAAATACTCTGTTACAAAAAAGAAAATATTTGCATTCCTCAAAATAAGGATATTAAATTTTGACTTCTAAGTAATTTTTCATTTTTTTAAAGAAGCACAAAAATTATCTCAGTTACATATCTTTATTGTCTCTCACAAGAATTTATGTCCTTATTTTGGGAAGCCAGATACACCTTGTATGAAAATTCTAATGAAAACTGGCCAAATCTGATTTTAAGTTCTAGAAAATCAAAACTAAAAGTTTTACTCAAAGACAGCTGCTCTAAATAACAGGACTTATAGGTCAAAAGATATGACTGTTCCAAAACTCTTGGGGTTTAGTGATGCAATGTATACTTCTGCCCCTTAACCTAGATAAGCATTTCTCATTTGATGAATATAAACATTTTCTGCTGAACTTCCACAAAGGCCAGGACAAACATTTCTGATAGATGTGTTCATGTATTCCAAAATGGAAAAAAACCACGTTCTAAACTGCTAAGTTCCCAAGGAAACTAATATCTCGACTCTTACAGTCATGCACATGTCAGGAAATGCCAGTTACAAAAGGTCATATACTAATGGTTAATTTCTGTTTCCACCTAGAAATGCTGAAGCCTGCTCAGTAACACAATTTTCTAGCTCATTCCTCATGTTGTTTCCTGTGTCACATCCACAATTACTGTCATCCACACATGACTGGCAAGACTCTATACCCTTCTCAAATGGCCTTTTCCTATACTAAGGGAACTTCTCAAAGACGGCACCACAACATTCCCTAGTAAAGTCTGACCTGTAAACAGCAGTCTTCCCATGAGCATACCAAGAAAAGCACAACAGTGAAACTGAATTTCTTTTCATCTCTATAGTACCCTGTTTCACAGATACAAATTTGAAGCCCATTTCTATAGCAGAATCTGTAGAGAATTACTGAGGCCCTTGTGTTCATTAATTAAACTAGAAAAAATAAAACTGGATATTCATAAAACCCAAACATTTTACCATCTAAAATTTTTAAGCAGCTTAGGTAGTAGTTCTGAATGTAGCAGTTTATGCACTAAAATGAGAAGATGAAATATCTGCCAATTCACACTTTGAACAGTTACAAGGCCATTCTGACTACACATTACCCTTCCCTTGGACAGCTAAATCTGCCTTAGACAGACAAATTTAAAACTAGAGTTAAAACCAAGCTAGTACCACACTGCTAAAATGATCACCCTCCACTCCCAAAGATGTAAGAGTTTATACACAGCAGTGAGTTGGAGGTTAGAACAGCCCAGCTGCAGCACTCACACAGCCTTCATGAGGGGCAGCCCTGAGGCAGGGTATAGGGGCTGAACACCTCTCAGGAAGCAAGAAGCAGAGGCTCAGGCAGGAGCTGCCATAGCCTCAGCCTCATCAGCTAGTGATGTATTGGGGTTTTTTGCTTCCCAAGTGAGCATCTTGCTCCTAGCCACAGCAGCAGACCTCTCAGGCACACATTCCCACCCCAGCACTGGTGGTTCTTCACTTCCACTCCTTCCCACAGTGAACCACTGCATGGGGACATACCCAAAACACTTTCAACATGGACAGACCTGTAAAACTAGACCCATAATAATTATTTTCATTGGCTTCCCAAAGAAGCCCAAGCATACACAAAGGCTAGGGAAGAGAGGGCAGAGCTGCAAGAGTGGCATCCCCAACCTGACTTATCACAGACATGGTAACCACGTATTTAATGCATCTGTGAACATATCTCTTACTGAAGGGACAATTAATTCAAAATTAATACTAGTGGAAGTTAAAAGACCGAGTAAAATGCAGTAGTGCTAATTTCAGAGCTCTTTGCAGTTGAAGGATAATGGAAAATGGCTTTCCTTGGCACTTCATGCGCTTATTGTAAATGACCAATTTCACCATTTCCTCTGTACTGCCACTTTTCGTTTCTTGTTTGAACTGAAAAAACAGGAAAGTAGTCATGAAGTAACAGGAATTACCAGGGGATCAGGGGAAGCACAGTGCTCTAGAAAGACTCAACTTGCTTTTGTGATTAGTGCACAGTTTAACATGTGTTCCTATCACTGCCAGCACACACACAGCTGTCCAACAATGGAAAAACTCCATGTTCTCATCAGCCACACTGTTCACTGCCATCAAATATTCTGGATGCCAAGAGGTTTTCCATCTAGCATTAACCCTGTACAACAATACCCTCTGTGAGGTAGAATCAGGCTTTTAGGATTTTTAAACTCGGCAGAGTGTTGGTAAAGGTAGCTAAACATAGACAACCACCACCCCCGCAAAGAAACAGGGACAAATCAAGTGGGAAGGCTTTATCAAAAGCAGCTGTTACTATTGACAGCTCCAAGGTAACTCTTCCAACAAACAGGTTTGAGCTCAGGGTTTTTTGAGAGATTCCTGCTCAGCTAGAAGCAGCATAGCAGCATTGCTCAATCCCATTTAACTCTTTGACGGCAGCCTCTCAACCTCTGCTAGCTGCAGTTTTGACAGAAGTCACTGTCAGCAACTGCTGATTCTGTTCCCAGCTATATTCCACTCCAAATGAGCTCGTAAGAAACAACTTTCATCTTTTGTGCAGAAAAACATTGGGAAGTCTTGGGGGAAAAAAAAGTAGAAAGAACATGGCAGTAAAATCAAACAAATCTAACAGCCAAATCATATCCCAGTCACTTCAGCTTTGGAGCGAAAGCAGGAGAGGCTGCAGTAGATTTTGCCAAGAGGCTCAGGCTGGGCTGCCCAGCCTTGAAGTGACGGAATGCTCACTCCAGTACTTTACTCCATTTGGCTAGGCAGCCTGTCCTTCACCCCAACTCACCCTCACACTGGCTCTGACCAAACATTAGGACAATCCACATCACCACCTGGCAAAGAAATGGTTTTTGGCAGGTTTAGCTTTCTGGTAGTGGCAGACTAAAGAGGCTTTCTGTAGGGACAGAGCAGCACCAGAGGAATCCAGAGCAAGATCCTTCCTAGGCTGCATCATGTCACTTCACACTTGCTCTAATGGGAAGAATGGGAGCACAGCTTTGTTCTCATGTAATCAGCTAAGCATGATTTTTAATTTTTTTTTTAAAAAAGATAGAGAAGCTGAAGCTACTTTCATTTGGCTCTGGAGTAGTTAATCTATGAGACCCTACCTCATGAGTAAAGCCTAACTTGAAGTTTCTCCCTGAGTTTCTCCAGAGTTTGAAAACTACATCAAAAGGGTCCCCCAAGGGATACTTCAGACAAATAACTGTATGGGCAGCTAAGATTGTTAGCTATACCACACTCCACCCGTCACCCTAAAGGAAAAAAACCCCAAGCAAATGAACAAAATTAATACTACTCTTCACAGTGTTGTTCCCTGTAACGGTGAAATCCTTCAGGATGTTTCCCACAGCTAAGTAACAGATTTTAAGTATCCCTTATAGCACCACAGCAGAAGAGTCCATCTCATGCCTATGGTACTTCCACAAGAGCAAGGCAATGAGTCTACAGCAAGTATTGCCTTATATCAGGAGAGGAGAGAGCAACCTTAAAATCAGTAAGTAGTATGAAAATACATCAATGTAGCATATCTAGCTCAATTTCAAGTGTTCAGACTTAACTGTCCAAGATTACTAGTTTTATATAACGACAAGCATTTTTTTTTCTTTCTGTCTGCAAAAGATTAACAAAGAGGAATAAGGAGCAAAATCACTAGTTTCTTCCATGTAGTTCTCTCTTCCCTCCTTCAAAACCACTTTTTCCTTAATTAAAACCCTGATTATTCTTAAAGAAAACTCATATTTAAGCTAGAGCAACTGTAAAATAGCCTAGAAGAAGCAAATTAGTATGATGGGCTTCTTCTTACTAAATATAACATTTATAAAGTATTTGCAAGTTTTAAAATGTTGCAATAAAAAATATTTGAGAGAAGAAACTAGGCCAAGACATTTAATTGTAAGTGCTACTGAAAAAAACAGTGTGCTTATTCTACAGTAATTAGAAGATTGCACAGAAGTTCAGCAGTGAGAATTTAACTTAAATTTCACAATATCATGTTGGATGACAGGCATCCAAAAATCCTGTATCAAATTGCTTTGAAGATCTCAAACTAGTTCCTTAGGCAGAGAAAGGTGTTTCAACCAAGAGTTTAAAAAAAGCACAACCAAACCAATCCCAGAAAACTGGCTCAGACCCACTGCTCTTAGAGTTGAACCAGACTAAGAGATAAATGCAATATTTTTAGATTAAATGAAATCAAGCAGCTATTATCCCATGAGAATGTTACATCTGCCAGAATACTAAGACAATTTAGTGCTTTTTTGTATACAAGACTGTAAAATCACCATGTAGCAGAAGAGTTGAAATGAAATTGATACCAATCTTAGAACATGAGTTATAAATGCACGACAAATGGCTATTAAAGCCTGCATCAGCTGTGCAATATAAACTCATAACTGTTATAATTTCCTTGACTTCAGATTTTTCTTTTCTCAAACGTTTCCAAAGCAGACCAACAGTTTCTAGTGTAATGACTGATTAAGCCATTACATATTTCAAACAGCTTAGAAAAATTAAGATTAAGCTACATTCCACTCTATAATTCCAGATGCATATGTATATTTTTATTAAAAGTTTTAAGACACCATCAACAATGCAGGATTCAATAAATAAAACTTTAACAACTCAGACTTTGTTCTGAGTAGCTCAAAAACATATCCACCCATTAAATAATCTTTCATCCAATGTCAGATAACAAAACAAGGCTATGTAGATTATCTGTTGAAACTAGTATTTCCCACAAAGGCAGAACTTGAAGTACTCACTTGGAAAGCTACTCAGCCCTGAAGGACTCTCTGACTAGAAACATTTTAAAACTCTTTTAAAGAGCATGTGAAGCATGCAGAGGTCACAAAGCCCAGTGTCATGGGTTTGGGTTTTTTTCTTGCCCGTTGATGCTAGAAGTATAACTTGCACAGAAAAACAGAAACCACTTGGAATGGAAACACAAAATTTAGTATCAGCATCTTAATATTTTCTGAAGCCACTGCTGAGAAGTGTTCAAACAATTAAAGCCAAAATTGATAAGCTGTGAGTTTTTACCTCAGACTGCAGATGCTGGATGACAACTGTTAATGCTTCAAACTTCTGGTTACTGGACGTCAGGAATTTTTTCAGCTGCAGGATGATTCCACTTTGGGTCTCACATTTTGTTTTGTACTGTGTCAACTCGGCTGCTTTTGTGCCAGGTGAACGTGCATCTGTGGAGGCTTGAGTTCGTATGCACGAGCTCTTGGGACTCCGCTGCTTGCCCTTGTCAACTAAGACAACAAAAACAACAACCAATTAATATGCATGTCATGCTGAAAACTCACCAAAATGTAAAGGACAGGTGCAAAAGAAAGTAGTTAGAAATTCCTACAAACACTTGCTGAAATACTAACTAGGAGAAAGGGTTATTTCAATAGCACTGCAGAGCAGGCATTATCAAATTATTAATTTGTAACACCATACTCTGGATACAGTGGTTTTTTTGCACTTCATCCTCACCTTCATGTATTCCATGGAATACTTTTCAGCATAATCTTCACACTGGGCTTTGAAAAAATACTTTTATAACATGTAAGATCTCTGTCATCCTATCTATTCAGTCACTTACTTCTAACATAAGAGCTGTCCACTTTCGTGTGCAACATGGATTTTGCATTTCTTGCACTCCAAAGTACTGCTGAATACAAAACCACTTTCTCTACATTTCCTTTGTTATTTTTCTTCCTTTTAAAATTTTAGTTTTAAAAGTCCACTCTCTGCAGCTGAGGCCTGAGCATTATTAACTAGAGGTCTTGCAGCATTTCTTAGTGGTAGCAATTTTCAGTCACAAGGACAAGACTTTTTAAAAGCCCTAAAATGCAATATATTTCAATATATATTCACAGTCCTGAAATCACATTATTGATTTAATATTCTCAGTTTTGTGGCAACATCAATGCTTTCACAGTACACAATCATCTCATGTCAGAGGAAACCAGATTACGTAAATCAGCACTTGACTCGTAAACACTGCATTTTCAGGTTTCTCTGCTGCCTTCAGATTGGAAAGAGCACAGTACTGCTGTGCAGATAGGGCCACTCTTCCCCCCTTGATCACAAAGGGAATGAGCAAACAATTTTGCAATAAAAGGCTGATGCAATAGACAAATATCCCTTGGCAATTTAATGAAGACATCTAAGCAGATTACTTTGTACAGTTTCAATTTAACAAGATTTCTTCATGATAGAGTGAAAAAACCTGAGAGGTGAGATCTGGAGAAAAGAAAGATAGGAACGTGTATCTTGAAGGTCTCTTCCAACCCAGTGATTCTGTGATTCTGTGAAAACAGGGGACAAACTAACCAACAAGACTCAATCCTTTCTGAATCGCAAGCACCTGGTTTGAAGGTTGGATTGTAGAATCACCCCAGGAGTGTAAGTTTAAATTTCACTGTTTCTCAACTGGAGACAGTATCAGGAACAAAAGCTTTGATTCTCAGTTAATGTTAGTCTGACTGACATATCAGCTACTGCATTAATACATAAGTCTTCCACAGCCTGAATTTGTTTAAAAAGTCTTTGAAAACAGTTTTCCTGTGCAAAATACTAACATCCTCTGTGTCTTCCTTACTGAGCCTATTAGTTTTCCAGATGAAACCTCTCTGGGCTAGATTTTCTGCTAGTTAGAGAATTGTCAGCATGATATGCTGACAATTCCTTACTAGCAGAAAATCATCAGCTTTATAATGTCCAAATGCCCTTGTATTCTTGGAGATTTCCTTATACTTCTGCTCAGAGATGCAGACTGTTAAAGGGTGTATTTTCAATTAGAAACACACCATTGTGCAGTTTAATATTAGAGCTATTATTGAAAGGTGTATTGACACAAATCAAAATACAAATTTGTAGGACAAAATGATTGAGCTTGGCTGCCAGTTCTAGTTATTTTTACCACCATTTAACTAACATGACCACTTATTTTCTCACTGTGAGGATATAACATCTTTTGAGTACACATTTTTAAACAAATGCCAGTTCACATCTGAGAGCAACCGGGTCAAATTTCCAGCAATCTTCTGGACAAAATACTGTGTGTAGGAAACTACTGGTTACCTTCTGAAGCTCCTTCAAAAATCACAAGAGATAATAATCAAGAAGAAGGGAAAAAAAGAGCAGGGACTAGAGAATAAACACAGAGTCAGTTCTTCCCTTCCCTACTGGCTTACATACTCCTACTCTCTCATATATTCCACCCCCCTTCCTGAATGCTCCACTTATGACAAATAGAGATCTAGAGCATTATTTCTGATGTAAGAGTATTGGGTAAATTCACTGATACAGATGCTAGTGTCATAATTTAATTAAATATTTGAAATGAGTTTTACAATCATTTCTAGGACCTTGACACAGCTGTGTTAAACCCGAACAATTGCGGACAATTTTTACTCTGGGAAAAATTACATCACATAGTTAGTTACCTAATGAAGAAGTTTCATTTAAATACAGTGATAGAACAGCCAACCACAAATGACAAAAGGCTCCAAATAGCCATTGTTTCCAGAGTTCAGCCAGCCCTTATCACTTCATCAGTTTCATACTACTGCTTTTATCCTGCTGCCCAGACCACCAAGTATTTTCCAAGAAGCTTATTCAAGCACCCAACCAAGCCAGCTCTTGATATTATACTAAAAAAAGCTGAACAAAAAACATGCATGAAGTGAAACTCAGTGACATTCCTGTTGGCAATTTTATCATAGACATGTGCTATACACAGCCACTTCAAATGCTGAAAAGCATGAACCCTCTGTAGCATGAACTGCCTCTACAGATTAACACCACTGACACTACAATGTTTATTTATGGCCTATGTACCTTTGGGCAATGACAGATTGTTTCCAGATTTGTATAGAAGGCATGCTGTGGTGTCAAAACAAAAGCCATGCTTTCATTAAGACAAAAGCATCATGAGTCTGATTACTGATACCACCACATCAATGACAGAGTGTAATTTAAAGACGGTATTGGTTAACAGCTGAAGTCCTTCTCAATTGGGCCTGTTCACCTGCCACCTCTATACAGTCAGACTTGTAATGGAGAACAATTTCTGCCCTTAAATCAGGTTCTGGATTCTTCTCCAGCAGGCTCAAACCCACTTTACCCAATGTAGTTGAAAAGCTTGGTTTTGGAAGACTGAAAATCAGATTTTCAAGTACTGCATGTATACAATAACTGGACAGAATCACCATCTAAAATCCTATCCTTCTTCATACCAGTAAAAAAAAACAAAAAAACAACAAAAAAACCAAAAAAAGAGTGATTTTGCAAAGACTAAGCCTTTTGATCATTGAATAATTCACAGAAGATTTGATCTGCATCTTGCAAAAGGTCCACAAATCCTCTCACTCCCTCTACAGCCATTATGCAGATAGCACAGCAGCTGACTCCTGTTCAATGGGGAAACCATTAAACCCATTCCAAGCTTCTCCATGAAGCAAACTGTTTCTCCTGCATAGCTTCTCTAGTTAATAGCCATTCAGAAGCAAGAAATACACAACTGGCAGTACATAGGGTGTGTTCCATAAAGTTACGTTTAGGTGCTGGGTTCTGCCCAGTGCTTGACATAGTACTTGGCTGGTTGGCTGCCTCAGAGCTTGCATTGAATTACTGGTTTCCTGAGCCTCCCAATCTTGTGCATTGTTGCTGGATTACCAGAAGAATCTCTAACACACTTTTTGGTTTGCAGAACCAAATCAAAGCCTTCCTTTGCATATCATGTATTAGGAAGGTATGTGTAGTAGTATCTACACTAAATAGAAATTATTTTAGGAAAGAGATTCAACTTCTAAAAACAATTAATTTTCTTAAAAGCATTCAAAATAGACTAAACAAATTTCTTGACAAGCAAAAATAGAAACAATCTCACTTCTCTCTCCACACTTACAGTCACAATTGTCTTACCCCCAAGCACCTTCTTTTCACATTCCTCATCCAAACTGTTAGCTTCCACAGGTCTTTCAAAACCCATGTGCGTCTGGTGTAAGCATTTTTCAAAGAAAAATCCTTGCTCAGCATTTTCTCTCGTGGGAAGATGCAGGCTGGTAAAAACTTTCTGCCTCTCCTCCATTTTCTGGAAAGCCTTGTCTACACATGTTAAATTGGTGCTCACTTCTTTGATCAGTAAGACCAGATCAGCCTGAGTATTTAATCGAGCTTCCATTTCTTCTCTTACTCGCTGGATTTCCTCAAGCACAGTTCTTATATCCAAGTGACTGGACTTCACCTCTGCTTTGAGATCTTCTTTCACCTGTTGCTGGCTCCTCTGCAATGCTAACACAGTTCTGATTTCCTTCTGAGACGTTTCCACATCATGCTTTAGTGCCTTCTGCCCAGCCTGCATTGCCTCCTGGCTAGCTTTCACTTCTGCCAACAGAGCAGCGATGCACTCCATCCCGATCCCCTGGGAGTCGCAGGTCCTCTTCCAGTGTCACAGCTTCCAAGCAGTCAGGGACATTTGTGAGCCAGTATCAGATTTCCCCTGATGGCAAGTGAGCTAGCACACAGCCTTTGGCAGGGTATCCTACCACAATTTACAGCACCCTGCAGTGAAGGTACTTGGTAAAAGTCTCGTACAAGATGAGCCAAAGGCACTACATGAAAGACTTCAACAAGCAGGGCTGTAGTCAGAGCTCCTTCTCAGGACTCAGCCAGAGCACTAATCAGTTTAATTGGCAGATTATGCCACACCTGAATTTTTTAAAATCTTTTGCTGACATCATTGTATGTGGGACGTCACCCCCAAAGCCACTCCCAACAGTCATTTGATCTGTGCATCAATCAAAATATGCCTGGGCATCAGTAACCAGGTTTGTTGCAATCCAGCCAAAACACTCTGTGAGAACACAGTGGCCCTTCCTTTACAACACGAAGGCTCAAAGGAAGCCTGAATCACCTGCAGGAGCTGAAAGCCAAACAGTTCAACAGTGTGTAGTTATTTCAATTGTACATTCAACAAGGTGATTATGCACCTACCCTTCTGCTAATGTGAGACTCAGGTGTACCTCTGTGGACACATTTGATATTGCCCCACTCTCAATGAGTGCTCCCCTTAATTCACAGAGCAAGCAATATCCTTCTGGCAATCTCTGGAAAAACACAGTTCCTGAGGAAACCCTCTAATCCACAAACAATAAAGACTTATCACAGCAATATGGGAAAAATGACTAACATGATATTTTTGCCAAGTTAAGGAGGCCAAGCCTTTTAGCTACCAAGTCTGAGTGTTAACTTTTCTCTGGAAAAGCTACGGCTTCTTACTTTTAAGCACAAAACTCTAGGCTCATAAGTCTAGGCTCCATGTGAAAACAGGTAGATTAATGGCACCAGGCTGATAGCTGTTGTGTTATACAGTAGCTTAATTATCCAGTTATTGGATTCAGTTTGGAAAAAAAATGACCAAGACCATGTAGATCTTGGTCTACAGAAGTTGTCTGTCTCTGCTTTCAAAGAGGTGAACAAGTACTCAGCACAAAACCCAGCAGAACAGGACTCAGACCCCACAAGCTGGAGCTCAGGAAAACTTATACACCACTCCTTTGGCCCTGTCATGACTCCAGGATGCTTTCAGAGGCAGTGATGATCCCAGAGCAGAAACCCATGCTATCCATCAAAAACTACAATAACTCCCACCAGCATTGTTTTGGGCTGGGAAGCATCACTAGGAATGCCTATAGCCCATGCGTGCAGAGATCCAGGATTTCCAAATCACCACAGTGCTGCTCACTAAAAGGCCCATATGGGGACTCCTGCCTTCTGCAAAAGTTTACTACTGATTTGCCAGTTCTTCTACACTAGTCCAGGCTAATGGGACCAGGAAGGTATCAGAGATGTACCTTCCATATAGAGCACCTCATGGCTTGCAGATATTCGCTGACTGCTTTGCTATCACAGCTCCTGGTGAACACAAAGTCGATGCTGCAGTTTTTTCCAAGTCTCTGTATCACCTGCCAGAAGGCCAGACATGGACTTTCTGGTGGGATTTCCCAGTACAGCTACAGGCCACAGGTATAGTTTCCTCCCCTTTTGGCTCCTTGCCCCGTTCCTAGCTGAATAGCTATCCCGAGAGCTCCTAACCATTATTATTCACACAGTCACCACTAGAGACTAGGACACAGGCTGCAGAAACCCAACCTGAAGTCTGAATCCAGGTAACATCTTTGACAAAACATGCAGCTAGGTGAAGAGAGCCAGATAAGAGCAGTAGCAATACTTCTGCATCCCTTGGCCATCAGCTACAGTAATTCAGCTGAACAGTACAAGTTTTCATTCCACTCTTCACTATATCTTAGCAGTTCCTAAAAATCTCACTTGGTGAACCATTTGCAGAGACCTTGTCAGACAGCAAAATCCATCTGGTTCTGTTGTGATACAGCTGAAAAACAGTCAAAAGGGACAGTATTCCCAGACTCATGGATATAACCTCCAAGATCTAAATCTCCCTAGAAACTTTAGGCAGCTAACACAAATCCTGTGTTTATATACTAAGATAAATAGCTCAAATGCCATCCTGCCTAAGTTTTACTTTCTGATGATTTTAAAAGTATAGTTCCATAGAGGGTGATTCCATGAAGCAACGATTTCAGCTGCGTTAACAAAAAACAAAGCCAAAAACCCAAAACCAAACCAAAACATCCCCACCAAAAAAAAAAAAAAGGTTTGGGGGTAAACAAAAGTCTCCAACTGATACCACTTGGGCACTCTGTAGTGGAACAACTTCCTGCAGACACTGACTCAGAGAAGAATCCTAACTACAACATCCATGAGTGCTTGAGGGAAGCTTTTCTCTATAAGCCATATTGAAAGCCTGGCTGACAAAGCTCAGGTGACTAAATTAGGTGCTGCAATTGTCATTCCTGTCCAATATCACCAAATCCAAAAGCTGCATCCTCCTTTCTACAAGCTTGCACACCCACCCTAATTGCCAAGTGCTCTCTGCTATAATGTAATACACTGAAGAAGACCTGTCCATGGAAGCTGGTCTTTTGCTCTGTATGAATACCTTAATTCTCTCAATACCTTAATGCAGTCAATCCCAATGTTTGGTATCTTCCTCACTTAAACTAAGACAGGCTGATTGACCATAAGGAATCCTTGTCAATTTTTAAAGATCATCCTCTTGACATAGATTTCAGGCAGATTTCCTTTACTTTTCTCCACTCTTGAAGACACTCTTTAAAACCTTACCTAAAATTAAATTTATAGGTTAGTACTACATTCAGCTAGCTGTAAACTACCATCTTAAATTCTTCCAAAACTCCTGCTCTGGGCTATAATATAGCGCAGGGCAGACAAATACACAGGGAAAGCAGCCACAAAACTATATTATTGGTGTCTGCAGAGGGCCTGGCAACGATGGACTTGGATGGAAGTCTTCAAAACCCCCAGGCCCTCCACAGCTTGGTCAACTGTAATTTTTGCCTGCATTCATTGGCAAGCGGTGAACACCACCTTCTTCCTGTGCTTCTCACAATCCAGGCTGGTGATTGTACAAACACAGACAGATGAAGAAGTGATGTTTTGTTTCTAAGCTCTGCCTCAGGCCTGTCTGTATAAGCTGGTGCAGACAGTCCCAACTTGCCCTGTTCACACTTCAATCAAGCATGCTAGAGTCAGGAGCCAGTTCTAGTTCACAGCAAAGAGACTTCATTTTTCAGTGTTGTACCTGGATAATCTGCTCAACTGAAAAGCTAAAGATGCTGTACATCAGAAGCTTCTATATCTGTGGTCTTGTTGCAAAGCAAATAGGTGAAGAGAAACTGCACTTTTCATCTTGCATCTCCCCCTGCATCAACATGATGTGAAGCCCAAGACAACAACGAAATGCTTCCTAAAGCATTATACAGCAGCTCTCCCTTTCCTCTGCTGTAACCTCTTGAGTTTCCCTTCTTTCATGTCTAATCCTAGCCTATGACCAGGAACACCAGCTTATTTCAGCTGTCATCAAATCCTTTTTGAGTTTTTTGGAAGAAACCAATCAACCACCACAGAGGCTTTTAAGAAAGGTGCAAGAACTGAACAAAATTTAACTGCAGGCAGGTGAAACCTGACCTAGATGTTTAAACTGACTCAGCAGGACTAAAACACATCAGAAATCTCTCTGCTTTTTTTTTTTTTTTTTTCAGGGGTACAAAAGTTCTTCACCGTGTATTTTTTAAATGCTGTACAGCCTGGAGGGGGAGTGCAGAGTCATCACATATTATTCCAAGCATTCAGTTTGAAGTACTGTTCCTGAAGTCTCTGTCTGTCCTCATCCACTGACTTTATTACAGCACTGACTTGTAGCCTCAGTGCAAAATTTCAAATCCATCCCTTTTCATTCCCCATTTCCAGCCAGAACTGGATATTATCTTTATACATACAATAATGAAAAGGAAACAGAAATCTCAGAAGTATTTATGTTCTTCTAAAACCTCTCTATGGTTCAAATAACATTTTTTACTTTATGAACCACAGATGTGTTTTACAGAAAAACTACTTGGGCTTTGAACATCTACTATACAAAGTGATTTTGCCTCTGCAGTCAAAATATATTTTGTCAAGTTTACAGGAACTGTAAGATGCAGAACTGTGTTAAGTTTTCATAGCTCAGTTGGTTAGAGCATGGTTCTAATGATACCAAGACTGTGGATTCAATTCCTCTAGGGCCATTCATTTGGGAGCTGCACTCAATGACCCTTGTGAATCCTTTCCACCTCAGAATATTCTGTATGGTTTTGTATGATCTAGCTAGGAAGTATCAAGCATGAACATGAGTCACATGCCTAGTACAAAGATAAAAAAAATTAATAAGCCCACCATACATTCAGAGATGACCACAAACAAAACAGATTTGGAATGCAATGCAATTCACAGAAAAGAACTGTAACATCCACCCAATAGACTACCAGTGCATCAGGGTTGTCCTGGTTATTTTCCAAATAACCAAGGGTGATATTGATGCTTGATTTTTTTTTTTTCTGAACTAGAACAAAGCCTAACACATATTAGTTACCATACAGTGCTACACACCACTGTCTGGGGGGAAAAGAAAAGGAAGATGGCAAAACTAGTTTATTGTACTAGAAAGCCTAGAGCATGGGTGTTTTGATATGACAGAAATTGGCCATATCTACATTGATGAAACTACTTCATCCACCTTAAAAGAGACACACTGTCATCCATTTTTAATGACAAAGATGACAACAAGATGGAAAGTAATTGCATGAAGACTGAATTAGACTGAACTACATCTCAATGTACTATCCTCAGTTTAGGTATCTGAACTCTGCTACACCAGTTCATCATATGCATTACAGGCAACCTTAAATCTTTGATTTCGCTAACTTTAAAATATACAATATACTGGCAGCTATACTTATTTGACATAAGGGGTTTATGTTTCAGTAAGTTTCCAGTTCAGGTATTTCTCTGATTAGGCAAAGAAACATGTGAAGCAGTTCTACTTATTCTTACAGTTGCAGCTGTGCCTTGTCATCCATGAAGCACACAACTTCACAAAAAACCAAGCATGGAGTGATGCTGAAGACTGGTATCTCTCCTGCTCCTATTTCTCTCCCTAACTCCTATACAAGAAGTTGCTCCTTACTGTCTGGTGCCCTCTACTGCTGCATCACATGTACAGGATATGCCACGTTTTTGCCCTTTGTTATGCAGCCTCTGCCCAAAAAATCAGGACCCAGAGTCATTGGGGACAGGGGTCTCACCATGATTAATTCATACTATTGGCAAACCCTTCCCAGCTCCAATCAATTGCCTCCCCAATACAAATCCTGATCCCTTTGTTTCTCCATTTCCTCCTTGGATGCACTGAGAGAACATGTGTAATGTTACAGGAAGAAGACTGGTACCTGACATGTAGCAAACCCTCACAAAAGACCCAAGAGCAGAATGATGCCAATACAGGCCTCTTCCCGTTCGAGCCTTTGCCAAGATCCCAGCCCTCACACGCTACCAGGGGTGAAATGGCTGAAACACAGCCAGAAAGGAGGAAGCCATTTAAGCTGCAGTGCTTGAACGCATTCTTTCGTTAATACTGCAGTCCACCCCAACTTGCCCAACATCAAAAATACAGGGCTGGAAAAAGCCTCCTGAAAGCATTTACATCACTCCTTGTTGAAGCAAGGTAAACACTACCTAGACACAAAAGGCATTTCACCAGTCTGCTCAATTGTTTTAAGTCTTACCACAAAACACTTGCTGCATTTTTGTCATTGTCTGTTTTCTTCCACATGAAACCCAGCCTGATTCCATATAGATTAAATCACTGACTTTAGTTCCTCTTCATGCCACATTTCACACAGATACTAAAAGGCTAGCTGAGTTTTCTCTTCTGCTCTCACGAAAGCAGAGCAGTCTCCTATGGTCTGGAAAGTCAGATGTGAGAACAGCTTAACTGTTTTTCAACTACTTTTTAACAAGATTCCTTCCAAAAGAGCTGGCAACATTATAAGTTATTCTAGGGATAAACATAAAAAACTGGGAGAGACACTATTACTTACAAATCCAAGTAAGAGAATTTCACAGATTACATCATAAATTAAATCCATATCTACAGACAAAGCTTGGCTTGAACATCCCAAGAAAGGTCTAGGAAGAACTCCAAACAGGACTCTTATAGCATATACAATTAAGATTTTAAGTTTGAAAACTACTTTCTGCTGATGTACAATAGAGGCCACTTTGTTGCAGTAAAGGCAAAGAAAACCAACAAACCAATCAACCCAGAACAAATTTGAAATTTTGACTGAATCACTGAACTTCACTTCGTCAACTTTGCCCACTTCTAATTCAACATGATAATTCTTTCTTCACAACCAATATTAGTTAATGGCTAGAACATACAGTAGCTCAGACTAATATTAGACTCATGAACTTGATTTTTTTTCCTCAGTTACTCTAAGTCCTTCAGAGAAGAGTATATGCAAGGCTTATTAATTTGCAAGGGACCATAACCTTCCCTTGAAATCAACTGTACAAAGAAGAGACTTAAAAAATAAAATTTTGACCACAAGACTAGCAGATTAATATGCAACATTTTATCTTGTGCACTATCTGTAGCTATCTTGGATAGAGAGGACAGAATGGCTTTTAGTTTGAACTCAGAAGCTGTTTATCTAATCACACTAGTGTGAGCTGATGTTACATGGCTTTAACAAATGTCACTGACTTAACTATGGCATTGAAATCCTGCCTAAAGGATATTATGGAAGAAAAATAGGGCAGACAGTAGGAATTTAAAGAGCCTCCAGAGCCTTGCCTGCATTATTGCCTTTGTGCCAGAAGTGTTTCTAAAGCTGAAACACATCTTCCTGTGTTTATGAAACTTAAAAGCCATTTAAAAGCAAATTCAAACTATGATCAAATTCACTGATAATGTTCTTTAAAAAGCAAGGCACTTCTAAACATGTAGGGAGGACTATAATCAGTGCTAAATTATCCAATATAATCATACTTTATCTACCAAAAGATCACTAAGAAGTTCAATTCTATTATTTTCCTCATAAAATTGATGGTCGCAGTTTGCAATATCAAGTTACAAAACTAATAGTTAGCATCCAAATTCTCTTTTTTGGTACATACGAATTCATTTTGTAAAAGATGCCAGAAATTTCTAAGAATAGAGTATAAACCAATTCAGAGACAAACCCAGTGCATGAACTTTTTCCATGGATTAAAAAAAAAAAAAAAAAATCAGCGATAATATAGGCATGACTAAGTTTATAGGCTGGAAATGAAATAAGAAAAGTAAGTTTACAGACTGATCATCTTTCCAAATTCCTTCAAGAATCAGTCCTAGCATTCTTAGGGGCTATGCAGAAAACACTGATGCAGTGGTTTCAACATTGTTGACTGTGGTATCACTCAATGACTTTGCTCCAATCATTATCTTGACTGATTTTAATCACAGCCCAAAATGGCAACCCAGGAGACTGCTCCCTCCCCAGCTGCACTGACTTAATTTGATGAGTTCAGGATCAGTCCCAGATTTGGCGTTTTCCCATGACTAAAAAATAACCAAGCAATTACTTTACCAAAAGTGTTAATCTGTACTGTCATTTCCACACAACAGGGCAGAGACATACCGTACCCTCTTGGCAGATGACTAGCTTGGCATGACAAGATCATGTAAGGGAAGTTGCAATAAACTTTTCCATGTCTAAGTAAAGGATTATCTATTTCTACATTGTTTCACAGCCCAGTTAAGACTCTGAGTTACTCTAGATCAGTACTTATTTTCTAAAGCACTAAAAATATTTTTTGCACATTATCACCCCCACTGGGCTGGTTCACACAAGTGAAAATCATTTTTCTAATTTAAAGTTTAAGCACTTGTGCTTTTCATCCTTTTGATTACACATATCAGCACAATTAACATTAAGTCCCTGAAGAATGAAAGAAAATTCAAGCTATCAAAATTAAACTCACAACTTTAGGAAAATGTATTTAAGGAGATTGGAGAATGGCATGTTTTAAAGAATACCAAGGTAGATGAAATGTGTCTAAAACTAAACTTAAATGGTACTTTAAAGTTACCCTAGCAGCGAAAAACTGGTAAACAGAATAGAACATCATCTTCATAGAAGCACTTCAGTTACTGCTGGTTAAAATCATCCACGTGAACTCAATTTTCCATGCTTCACTGCAAGTTCAAGACAGAAAATATCACATCTCAAGTGCCTCATACCAGCTGTAAGTGCTGCTGGAACTCCACATTTTCAAAAGACACACAAAATGAACTTATATAGCTTGGCAGTCACCACATCAAGGACCTATTTGTGTCTTTCCTGTCATGTTAAGCAGTTTTCCTGCTATTAAACAGCAAAGATATCTCCCCAGGGACGTGCTTAGGACATTGCAGACCATTGTTTCAGGAACGGCCTAAGTGCAACATATCGGAGCCTATCTGAAAACATCTTGCCAAGCTGAAAACAAAATTGAGAACAGGGTAGCGTCCAGCACTTTCATTAGCTAAATATGTCTCCACCCTCTAAGAGGCACAAAGTCCTTCAGCTGCTTGCTGAGCAGTTAAGGGACTTCTCCTTCCAGCCTCTCCTAACTAAGCTGCACAACTGAAGACCATTTTGGTAAATGTCGCCCGACAGCTACCAGTGCTCCCCTTGGGGAGGGACTGCTTTTCATGCCTGCTGTGGAGACCAAGCAGATCCTGTGGAGAAGTTTTAAAACATTCAGCATATCATTCCTTGAATTTCATGTTCCTCTGAGTCTCTTCTATTCAAGCTAGCAAACTACAAAGATGGCAGACAGATTGTTCCTTAACTGGGTGGTGGGCTGGGAGGAAGGGAAGGAAAGAAGACAACAGAAATCTTTATGAGCTGATACCTCAGGTAAGCGTTGTGCTCACTGGGGTATACCCATAACTTATCACAAGGACCAAAACCCATATGTGAGGTTAGTCCTCAAGAAAAATTTCCAAATAAAAGCACCTTTACTTGTGTCACTAACAAAGGCAGCAAGAAAAATATTCACTGCACATTACACACATCTTGCTTTCCTTGACCTTAAATCCTGAGATACCTCCTGAAATAAAGAAATACAGGTTTAATAGGGTTATGCTACTCATATCAGGACCTTTTGTCTTTTTAATTGGTAAAATTTCATAACTTGGTGAGTTAAGCAGGTGGCAGACTGTACGGTAAGATTTGTGGAAATAAGCAAGCCATATTATATTTGTAACACAACATAGCCTTGTTTATGGCTAAGAAAAGTAAATTTTTTCTAGTCTTCTGTTTTATTTGGAGTAGAATAAATTGCAACTAGCTTTATAAGAAAGTTCACTTACTCTTTTGCAGAAAACATTTCCAATAATCCTGTTTCATGACTTAAAATATATACAAAGGCTTAGCACAAAGTCTATTCTTGCAATAAATACTAACATAATGTTTTTAATAATTTAGATACTTCTGATATAAGTAGTATCTGAGATCTAAAATTACTGTTATGGAAGCTAAGCAATTCATGAGCACTATTTGTAATACTTTGACTTTTCTACGGAAGGACGGCTAGTTCTCATTGAGAAAAGGATGAGCTTTCATTAAAAGAATTTCACCCCAGATGTTCCCAGCCGCTCTATTTCCTGCCTAACTAGAAGTATTTCTGTAACATCCCATATAAACTGTTTGCACAAGGATCCTAAGGAAGATCTTTTACTTGCTATAAGTGTACAAGCAGCACACTATCATGACAAGAACTAGCAAATATAAATTTAACCAGGAGTTGAACACAAGACCCCAAGTTATTTAATGCCCTAGGTACATTTACTGCTCACCAGTAAAGATGATACCAATGAAAGGGTTGTAAATAGCAACTGTAAAGCAACATCATGTCCAGATACAACTTAGGTTATTTAAGGTGAGTTATTTCCACATTTGAGTATCTGGGCAGCTAAATTAAATGGGATGTTGGATTTTTTTTACACTATTAAAAGATGCAAGTTACACTGCCAATACATTCATTTTTCAGCAGATCAAAAGCTATTTTGTTGTCCCTCTAGGTGACAGACCAGAAACAATACTCTGCTTCTGTTAGAAACAGAACTCTAACAATACATGGTTATATAGGTGCTGGTGATAGTGCTAACTTTTTTACTGCTTAACAGTAACAACTTTTAACTTGTTACTGTTTAACTGTAACAACAATATTCCAGCTAGACAGCTTGAGCAGCGCAGCCTTCACAGAACTTTATTCTAGACAACAAGCCAGGAGAGATAGGGTCTGCTTGCAAATAATTTTCCAAATAAGTTAGGTTTTGGCATGATACTGGGTGAAACAGTTTGGAACACCACAACTTCCCTAAAGACATCAAATCCATCACCTTTGGACCCAGGTTATTCCTATGCATTGCAATACTGAGAGATTACAATTTCTTTAAATAATAAAAACAGAAATACTGCTTCACTACGTGACACTAAAATAATAGCAAATTTCTTTAATAAACAGAAATTGCCACTTCTTGCCATTCATGGCAGTGAGGCTGGTAACTGTGGTCCCAATTTACACATTACTTAACATAAAATGGAATTAACTAGAAATGGAAGAAACTCTATTCTCCTTCACACAGAGTTTTCTGTGCCAGCAAAGAAAGAAGGGTAACACAAGACAGTGAGACATTGGCTGAAAATAATCGAAATGTTGCATTCTACCACTGAAATTTCATCGTATATTCCTTTAAAAAAAACTATTGCTGTATGTTTTAGAAAGCTCAGATTAGAAGGGCTGAATCAGTAGTTTGTCTGAATGCTACAACCATTTCAACTATGGTAACATTCATTTGAACAAACTGGAAGAGGCAGATTTTAGAAGTATAAGCCTCGTTTTACCACTGGAAATCCCCTGAAGTAATTTAAAAGCTCTGCAAGTTAAGTGTAAGTGTGCCTGTCATTTTCAAACCCTAACCTACTTCACAGCAATAGAGCTTGCAGCCAGACCTTTTTTCACCTATTAGATGTAGCAAAAAATGCACACTTAGAATATGCAGTGGATATGCAGTGGTATGAGACGCGATTATTTGTTATGTCTTTTACATTTACTCTCCAATTAAAATTTTCTCCTGTGAGATTGAGCTTGAAGCAACAATTCTATTTATTTCATATTTACAAATACTTGGGGCATCCTTCACATATAATTAATCCCTTTAAGTGAAGGAATAACAAAATCAAACATCACCTACTACAGTGGAGTAGAATGCAAGTTGCTATGCATTTGCTTTTCTGCAGCATACCAGTTGTTCTTTCTCCAGATTTTTTGGGGCAAAGCTACCCATTTAAATTCATTTTCATACTTTATTAAATATATGTACAGGCTAAGTGTTAACATTACATGTAAGTTACTCTGTTTTGACTCTGGCATATTTTTGGTTGGGTTGGGGGATTTCTTTTGTTGTTTGAGGCGGGTTTTGGGTGGATTTGGCAGAACATTTCTGCTACCAACGCTTCCTTTGAAATTACTAGTGCTATCTTCATTTTATAGCTACTGTAAACACATCCATTGGATGAGGCTTGTATAGAGTACAAACTGTACTTACAAGCCCCGAAACATAGAACTGTGACACCTGAAAATCAGAATCTCCATTTAGTTATCATGTACATGCCTACTGAAGCTATGACCTATTAAGACTGAAATCAGGCACATCAGGCAGGTCATTTAGTACCCAGTCTTGAATAGATTAAGTCAGGAGCAGAATCTCAGGAACATGATTAAATTCAAAATCCCCCATGACAAATGATTTCCAGCTATTCAACTTCTTTTGCTCAGAACAGATAAGCTGGCTTCACTTCTGAACTATTTTTTTCCTTAGTGGGTGACACAAATATTTAACATACTTGTCCTGTATAAAATTTCTCCAGCAGACTTCTAGATTTAGAGTACTTAACAGGATTTAGTGTGTTGGGTATCTTTCTATGGCGCTGTATTAAACTGTAGTGTCAGACATTTAACCAGTACTTAACTTATTCTTCAGGGGATGGAAAAAAAGCGATATGAACAGTTAGGCAACTTGTGACACTTCACGCTTTCAGAATCCTTTTTTAAGAGCCCTGCTTTGCAAGACACAGAAGAAATTTTATCATTCCCAATGTGACCAAAGAACAACTTTGGAAAGAAATCACTGAAGAAGGATGTCAGGTGCTCAAATAAACACATCTGTGATGTTTGCTTGTTATTAGCAAGGAAGTTTTTAAAACTGGTATTGCTGAAAAGACATGTTAAATAAGGAATGGAACTCACCAGCAAGACAAGTGCACCAAGTACTGTTTGCTTAAGGGAAGGAAAAAAAGAGGAAAAGCAGCAAGAAGGGCTGGATGAAAATATTTTGACACAAAAAAGTATAAAAATCTTCACAAATTCTCAACAAAAAGCACAAGAGCTTTGATTTCCATTCTCAAAGCTAGTTTCTTGTCTGGACTTTTATCGTTATACAAGAGAAAACATAAGCAACTCAAAACTACTATTTTGAATCATTCATAAGAGAATGTCTTTCTCTCACAGTTTATACAGAACTGACGATCTACACAGAGATGATGATTTACCCTGTCACACCACTGAAGCATGAAGAACGTAAGAGCACTTTAGTCACTCTGGTAAAAATCCTAAATGGTTCAATAAAGGAAGCAAATATAATATTTCATCACTGAAAAACAGTGGTTCCCACTCTCATCTGCCATGTTTATGCAATTCTCAAGTGTTTAGATTTTTGCAGTTACTTGCTACAAATAAGTTTTATAAATCACAGGATGGGAAAATAAATTATTTTCTGAAGGTGTCAGGATTCTGTTTTGCTAAAGAGGGCATTCATTATATACAGCTAACAATGCAGGCGTAGTATAGTTCCAGTTGCTGAGAAAAATTGTACTTTGATGTCTGCCTGCTTTTAAGGAGAGAGAAGAAACTTCTGGATATCTTGACCTTGAAGCAGTCTAGAGCACAGTCATTGACGTCAGAAACAAGGCAACAAGCTGAAAGACCTTAAAAAACACTTCTAATATTACAGCAAATTTCACCTGGATTTATTCCCTTCTTAGGGTAAAAACATCTGATTTTATTTGGCTTCCCATGAACAGACTGCATGACTATGCTCTAGCATATCTGAATTGCTCTAGGTACTTTGACACCACCACATGGGTGACAAGGCAAGTAGTGCAAAGACATCCAGCCCAAGGATCCGTTTAACATCCATGAACACACCACCTGTGCAAACAACTGTGTGTCCCCCCATGCTCCATGTGAAGAAACTGCATCAGGCTCCTGCGAACTACCCTTGAGTCAGACTGAAAACCCAAGAACAAGTTCCATCCTCTTCCTCCCAACAGTGCTTCCATTCTAACTTCACCAAATTACTGCACCGCAATTGTCAGGCACAATACTACAACAGAAGAATCCAAACTGACCTGTGCTCTAGATTACTTTAAAATTCTAAATTTCAACTATTTTAAGTATCTTAAGGATGGTCTACAGTCATAAAGGCAGTCAATCTATGCTATGATCAAAGGGAGCAAAGAATGAAATCCATGACAATGCTTATTAGAAGTGCAATCAAAACTGGAACTCAGTGTTGTTTATATAACACCTATACATATTCATGTTCCTAGATGGGCCCTGAAATTCCTTCTGGCAGTTACCCCTTCCCTTATTTATCGACGCACTCTCTACTGCTTATTGTGCCTATTGCTCATGACACCTTGGAAAGAAGTCATGACATTTTAATCAAATTAAACCACTACAAGAAAAGACAGTCATATTGGTGCTGCAAAACTAAATATGGCTCCTCCTGGCATTTAACAACAACAACAACAGAAAATAACATTTTATGCTTTTTAGACATACACAGTCATTGGCTCATGTACCGTTGCTGAGTTTTATGAAGCTGAAATAATCACTAACAAGCTTCGATGCATTCTGCTGTTTCAAAAACCGCAGTATTATCTATACATACTTGCATTCTCCACTACAGACTATGACCTGGTTTTCATATGCCCTACTTTTTTGGTATACTCAGCTCTAGCTAACCACTGGTCAGCTTTCTGCTAACATACTGACTTCCTACAAGACACAAGGACAGCAAAGAAGAAGGGGGAAAGCAGGCAAAAACCACTCTAAGCTTCAGTGCTGTACTATTTGTCTGTATATACTGTACATAGAGAAAACACACAGAAGATCTGTTCAGCACTTCTTATTTAATGAAGTGCTGCTTAACTAGAACACAGGGCTTGCAATCTATTTTACATGTCGTATTTCACAGAGACCTTCAGGCAGGTTTTGCTTTCACATCCACTGAAATGAAATGAAAAACCAAGAACTGATTCTTATAATTGCAAAATTCTCTTGATACATGCACTGACACACGGTTTTCAAAATTACACAGATTTCAGTAGCATTTAAAGAACATTTGGAAGACTGAACATTATCTTCCCTCACCTTCTCCTTCAGGATGTTTGGTCCTGGGGTATGTGTTATGTAGAAATTTCACATTATTCATATGGTTATATGCACAAAGGCAGCCTTTACATGAGAATTTTTGGCATCAAGGTATTTAAATCCTAGTTTAAAGCCAACGCAAGCAATCTGCAAACAGAAGCCTATATTGTACAGTTGGCCTGTATTATGTTCATAAATGCATTTATTGTCCCAGAAGAATTTTGAAGCTGGATTTACTTTGGCAAGGATAAGAAATGACAAGGCAAATGGTTTAAGCTGCCATGTGAAAAGACAGGACAGTAAGGAAAGCTGACTGGTAGCACTCAACTCCAAGAAAATAAAAGCAGAAAGGGTGGTATCCAAGTGAGAGAGGAAATTCTTGAGTGGAGAGCTTCTGCAAAACTAGCTTATTTAGCTGCTTGCTCCCCTCTAAGTAAAATGCAAGAAAATTGTAAATAGTGCAGTGGAGAAAAATACTTATACAAGATGCTCTCGGTATCTCTAGATGTCACATAGCTCAGCTCAAACAAGAAAACAACTTCCACCACTCACCCCCAAAATGACACATTTATGTCCTGGACTAAAGCTCACCTTCCAGAAACTTGCTTTATTTGCTTTGCCTGACACTGAAGATAAAAATCAGGTCAGATGCAGCTGAGAATTTTGAAGGGTTTTTTTGTTTGTTGTGTTCCCTCTGTGTGTGTGTGTGTGTGTGTGTGTGTAAGAATTAAACACATACCCACACCTGTCTCCAGTGTCTCAAAACTTTGTACCTTTTAGGTTTGTCTCAAAAATAGAGGCACAAAAGTTTGCTTGTTCCACTTGCAAATCAGATGCATTTAGCACATCTATGATAACAGATATTTACAGGTAAGTATTCAAATATTTCTCACAGACAGAAAGCCAAACCATGACAGCCTGTATTCATTCCACTTCCCTCCCTGCTTCCCCCCTTGCACCCAATCAAGACACAGAAAAGATAGTTCTCCCAGTAGATAACCATTAAAATGATTAGATAAATATTGAATAGCACAGACTTCCTGATACTATTTTTGGATTTGTGCAAGGAAAGAACGAATCCCAATTTGCACGTCATAAACAGAATATCTCCCAAAGAAGCAGCTCAACACACATGCAGAGGCTTAGAATATGAAACTACTTTGCTTAGAAGTCAGACTTCTGTCTGAAATTCAAAAACTTTCATGCTCAGTACAGTTCTTATTTGCTAAAAATAAGATGCTGTTGAAGTAAACAAGATATTCACTCAATGCATGCTCTAATCATCATATTAAAATACACAAACCTGTGTGAAATATAACAGTGCTTTTCTTGTAGCCAGAAGGTAGACGAATGTTTCGAAGCAATCCCTTTGCTGTCAGCCTTATGCGCATGTTGGATAAGGAAAATTTCGGGGACCATAACATGTCTTCAGTGCAATTGGAAGACAAACAAGCAAGAAATAGCCTCCATGTACTGTCACATACTATGTTTCTAAATAGCTACTGCCAGAAGCGAGCAATTCCTTGCTAAAGAAAACAGGCTTGAAGAAATATTCAGGTCTCCATTCCTTTGCTGTTACTCCTTAAGCACAGACAAGCAAAAAAATCAGTAAAAGCAGATATCCACAATGTAAATGCTGCTGGCAGCTTCTCCTCACCAGATGTTCTGAAAACAAAGCTTGTCCTCAGAATAAAACCGACTTAGTGATTTCGAAAACCAACAGCCTCTGAATTGCATCACAGTACGGATGCTCAATCTGCTATGGGACTCCGTGGGCTGGGAACTGGAAAAGGAGAAATGGGAGGAGGAGGATGAGGAGGGAGGAGGAGGAAGTGGGTGGTCTCACCAGCTGAATATATCATCCACCAATGTCACAGTCCACGTAATTTTTCTTTGGAGAGTGTAAGGAACATTATTTGAATATTCCTGGAGGCATATTTCAGCTCTGCTCTCCAAAAATCTTTTCAGGGTGCACTTTTTAAAACTGTTTCTTTCAATCAAATATTATGTCAACATTTACTAGTGTTAACAAATCCAAAGACGTCTGTTCTCTAAGAACAATTCAGTATTTGAGAGCTGCTTAAGGGAAATTCTGCTTAGCTTGGCAGCTCAACACTGCAGATGCTTCCATTTATCATCAGAGGAGAAGGACTCGGGCATTAATTCATATTAAAACAGTTCTCTGCCAGCTGGGTTTTGAGGGCACCCAAACAGTGAGGCAAATAAGCAGTGTTGGAGGAATTCTTACAAAATAGATATTCTTCTCATATTTGATATGACATATCATATCAAATAAAAAATATAAAAAGTTTTATTTAAAAATCATATAAAAAGCTTCCTCTTACTATTTAATGAGCTGAAAAGTTTTGCATACACTTTGCTGAAGTCCACTGCCATTAACAAAAATTAAATTAAAAATAAATTTAGAAAATAAAGGAATAACTGTTTTACAGATTAGAAAATGTCACATTTTTCACCTGTGACCATGACTAGACATACATACAATGGCCACCTTCCTGTGCAGAAAGAAACATTTTGCCACTTTTCCTGAGGTCTGCAGCTGTCTTACCAGGCAGCCACTGCCGCAGGGACCACCCAAGTACTCTCAGCCAATGCTGGAGAAAAGACAGCGGTAGCTCATACTTCTTTGATGTTGTTTGAAGAGCTGACCTCCACATACTTCATCACTCTTTGGAGACAAAAAATTAGGTACTTTTCCATTGATTCTGCACTTCTACCATTTCAGCAAACCCCAGCCAATGTTCTCTAACATCTATATTTTCAACAGTTCCAGAAACAATTAACCCAACTTAGTCTGAAGCAGGTATAAGCCAAATTGAATACCACAGTGTCAGGTCTCATTTCAGCAGTGCCTTACCTGTCCTCTCTTTACCTCCACAAATCAAACTTTTATATTTTAATAGCATGTCTTACTTCCTCAAGATGCACAATACTTTAAACTCACAGAGCCTATTTTCCACATCAGCTAGAACTAAAAATAGCGTGTTGTTGCTGTATCCGGGTATCTCTAACGTCACGCAGAGCCCGGTGCAGTGACAGTGAAGCAGATGCTTGCTGTATGTAGAGCAGAGGAGCTGCAGCACAGCACCCAGACAGACCCAGCAAGGCAACCTCCACAGCAGACTGTGTGAGACTACCCTGGCATGTTTGCCAAGCAGGTAGGAAAATATTTATTTCCCAGCACACTGATGAAACACCAACTCTCAAGTATTATAATACATCTTCAGTCCACACAAAACCATTCAAAATAAGTACAAAGACAGTAAATTAGGGCGTTTTGTTTGGTTCCCAAGGCAGCCTCTGCACACAGCAGGGCATGCATGTCATTACTGCTATAAAACTTCATCTGTTGCTCTTAGTCTGAAGAGCTTTGGCACAAAAGCAATGTGTGTTCATCTAACTTTCCAAGAGCCTGTAGTTACAGACTCTTTTCTAATCCAATACTATTATCAAAGATATTGTCCCTTTCTGGGCTGCATTATTATGATGCTTGAAAACCACACTGAGCAGTAAACCAGAAGGCTTTGTTACAGCACAGTACAGTAGACTTGTGCATTCACACACGCACAGTTCATTAGCACATCTCATCAAATATTAGATCATTATTTTCAAATCCTTTCTTCATTAAGGCATTTTGAGATTTTTACTGAGCTTACAGCCAGTCTTCAAACATCACTGAGCACCCAGCCATACCAGGTTTTACCCTTTAGCCAGGACACCCATAAGAACTCCCTTTTACTTCCCTCCTGTTCCCACATTTCCCCAAGGGGGCTGCCCTATGTAGTAAATATTCTCTCACCTTCCCAATTTGATGCTCTCAAAAAGGCGGAAACAGTCCAACCAGGCTAAAAAAAATCTCAAACCACTACAAACCAACAAAACACATCTAAAACACAACCCACCACTTCTCCTCACTCTTGCAATATAGTTTGCAAGGAGAAAGGCAAAGAACTCATTAGCTGTAAAACCAGAGAAGATAGAACATCCCACTAAAACCTCCTAGGAATAGGAGCTAGACAAAATAATCTCTACAGGGCAAACATGATGTAATGAACCAGTTTGGAAACTGTGGAAGGAATAAATCCCCATACAAAACATGAGCAGGCAAAAGCTCTCTATGAACATCAAAATCCTTGTAGGAAAGACCAAAACTCCTCTTACAGAGATACACAAATGATATTTTTACTACCTCTTCTTTCCTGCTCTTTCTTTGGGGAGAAATAGGCCATGAAGAAACAAATCCATCTATTATTTGTAAAAAACCTTTTGATTTGACAAAATGCCTTTCTAGACTCTAGAGTTTTAATTCTGTTAAACCCCAGCAATGTGAAACAAGTCTGTGTAATTCAGAAGCAGACCTGACAGCACTAATAAAAAGCAATGGATGCATGTCTCATCTAGTGTCATGCAGCACCCAGTGCTCAGAGTGCTCTGACAGCAGCCAGCAAGGGGACTGCCCATGTCAGCCTAAACAGCTCCCAGGCAAGACTTAACTTGCAGAGAGGTTTCCAAGCTTTCCAATCTTTCCAAGCTCAGTGTCACACCACAGTATACCCCACTGTGGTGCCTGTGCATGTGCTAGCATGGTTTCCTCGGCTCAGGAAAACAGCAATTTCCACTCCTGTCTGTACTCCCATGATAGTCATCTAGGGCCTCATGCTGGCAGACTATAAAGTCAGAGTGCAATCCATGGGACCTTAACAGAGCATGCCAGGAACATGCACTGTCTACATTTCATGCATAACATGAGGATCACAGACAGGTCTTTTTCTTTCTTGACATTAGAGAAGGGTGACAGAAAACAGCACCAGAAAAAAGAAGAATAAAATAGGAAGCAATATACAAAGGATGAAAGGACAAGAGACATTTTATTTACTAGCATCTTACTGCTGGCTTCCCTCCGACTCCAAGGGCAGAATTTGTGATCAACATGGACAAAGGGGCTCTATCCTGTTATGACCACGTAATTCAGTCTGGGTTGCTAAATGCATCAGTACCTGATGACACCACCAGATTGATGGAGGGGCCAGACCTATTTTAACCCCAGCAGATTTAGTATATCTGCCACGCCCTGGGAACATTAGCAATATAAAAAAGGAATGAAGTACACTGGTATCTGTAAACTCTCCATACAGCCTAACAAGGCCAAATCCACAGTGTCTGTGTTTTCTGCTGTCCCTTTCCCTCTCTCCTCATCCAACAATCACTAAGAATGCCATTGGAACACAGGTAAGTATCTCATTGTATAAAAGTCTAAATCAGGAGCCAAATATTTAGATCTGAGAAGCCCATGTAAAGGACACTTGGCTCCATGTCACAAGACAGCAAGAGCAGTGCAGAGCAGATGGGACTTTACTGGCATGCTTCACTTCAGGAAGAACTGAGGGGTGATTGCTTATGCAAAGAGAGATGGAAGATGCAGGAACCTACTAAGAGCCAAAGGGTCATCTGTGTCCTCATTTTTATTTTTGGAAAATGACTGCTCCAACTCCATTTCCCTGTGATCACCTTGCTCTAGCCAGTGCTCCAGTTTGTAAAGATTATCATCCTGTAGGCAACAGTACTTGCTGCCACAATGAATGCAAACTGCAGCTTCAAGACTAATTTTAAGCTCAAATCCTCTCCTGAAGAAAAAAGGAAACATCTTCCTTCCTCAGAGCAGGAACTAAAATCCTAAATAATTTACATTTCTTCTTTCTGTACACAGAAGCTTTTAATCATTATAAATTCAGCCACCTTTCAAACAGGAGGTGATGTTGCAGTGGATTCCCAGGCAAACTGATACAGGAATCAGGCCGATCTGTGTCTCTCTCATGCAACAGTGGTATTTACATTATCTGCACTCTTTCAGAATTGAGAACAACCACAAAACACTGCAAGAATGATTTTATTTTTAACTTCTAATTTAAGGGAAGTGCATTTGCAGGATGTCCCTTTCAAAAAGGCATTTTGGTTAGACTTCCTCAGTCAAAATCCTACAGAACTACTACTCTACAACACTGTACAACTTCACCAACATTAAGGTAACATGCCCTAAAATTTGAAGCTTCAATGATCTGGCCAAATGTGAAAAAAACTTACAACCACCTCTTTGCTGTGATTCAGAAATAGGTAGGTGTATGCATAGGTTCTTGTGAGTTCAGACCTCAAGCAACAGAGGAAAAAATAAATGCTTAAACTAGACCCATAGCCTACAGAGCTATTAATTATTTATTTACACAATACTGATTTATATTCACTGTGCACATGTATTTCATCCATGGCCTCACAACAACACCCAGAGAGCCTCTAATAAAGAGCAATATCTCAAATAAGGTAAATTTAGGCAAGTTTATGCCCTAAGACATGCTAGTGGTTTATCTGGAGAGCACAAAGCATGTTCCAGATAACTCACTGTCTTTTGCCTACCTGTGTGAGCTTTGTATGCTCTCCATTACCCCAGACATGCAGACAGAAAAGGCAGATGTACAAGTTGTTTAACCATCTTTGACACAAAACCATGAGTTTCAGGTTTCTGTGACAGCTAAATCATCTTTCAAGTATTATGTCCACTTAAGCCCCTAACAAGGTCCAATGAACTCCAGCTCCCAACATGGGAATTTTCTTCATCTATCACTTGGACTGAACTGATACAATCTGTAGCTATCCCTTTACAGCTGCCCTCTCTAGTCACACAGCGGCTGGCCTATCCAATATTTAGACAAGTGTGAGAAAACCAAAGCTCTGTGCTGTTCTCCTGTGTGGCTTGTTATTGTGAAACATCAAAATAAATACCAGGGAAGAGAACCACAGACATTCCTCTCTGCAACAGAATAAACACCACAGAAATAAACTACAAACATTCCTGCTGTAGAAAGCCTACATACTTCTGCACCACCACTTGTTTGGAGTATGGATGTATGGAGCTGGAGAGTAAGGTTCTCACAGAAGTCTGGAAGTAAATAATAACAAAGAAATCTGAAATACCTAACTTAAATCCAGAAAACAGGTCCTTACTTAAAAAGCATTAACAGAAGAAACAGATTTTGTAGGGTGAAAACCATTTTGGTTGGGCTACGAAAGGCCTTAATGAATGACTGTCTGTCACGACAGCAAACTGATAAAACCTCTACCAAGCCCTCACTGCTGGGATTTTAAATATAATCCCAACATTTTCAGTCCATCAATTTGAGAAACTGCCCACAGGATACCACTACCTCTAGAATTAGATGGGTCATATGGTACTCCACAGCAAGCCTTGAGATTTTGGAATTCCTTTGTTTTTTGTAAAAATAACTGTTGAAGGTGCAGGGAACAGTGCTGATTGCTAGCGCAGAAAAACAGATAACTTTACCAAATTTTTATTTTTCAGAAGACTAAGATTGAGTAGAACACAAGGAACACAAAAGGAAATACACTGATAAACTTAGTTGAAGGGACCAGTTCTGGAATACACTAAGACTGTTTTAGGTACCTCTTGTTTTTTGCATCCTATTGCCTATTCTAACAAGCAGACTGCATTAGGAAAACACCATTTGTTTAAATAAAAACAATCAAACCAAAAAAACCCACTCAAAACAGATGACTTCAGAGTTTAGAGTGGCATTCTCTGAATATCAGCATCAGCCATCTCACTTTGAAAACTTCTGGTGCATTCTAGTTAAATCCTTAGATCCAGCTGTTGTACTATACTTTATTTAGTAACCATGGAAAAATCTGGCCAAGAAGGCAACAGCTATTGTGTTTCAAAGATTATTTCAGGTTTATAGATATTCCCTTAACTCTTCAAAATAAATATCATATGTCCTCAATGGATACATTTATTAAGAGATTGCAATTCATACATTTAGATTTTATGCATTTATTTATATAGAAATGGCAAAAAATGCCAACTTTCATAGTTCACATGCAGTAAGCTACTCTACTTAGTAGCTTTGCTGTCTGTTTTTAAGAGCATTAGCCTGAAGGTATTCTAAGGTTAGATCACGAGACAATTGAGTCATTCAGATAGTCCCCATAGTTCACACAAATGAAAAAAACATCTAAAAAAAGACTACAGACAGCTTTTTATTGCAGCTAGAAAGGCAACAATATAGTTCACTACAGTAAAATATCTGCAAAAAGAGGTTTAAGCCTGATGTCTGCTTCTTTTCAAGGGATAAAGGGAAAATATTAATTTACATTGTTCAACTCCCAGAATTTCCAGTTTGTAAAACACTAACAACATAAATAAATACAGAATCTAATGTTGTACTAATCTGCGTCACCCCAGAGCATGCAAAACTGCTCCAACTTCTGCTGCAGGATTTCTTGGCTTTTCTTTTAGAGATAGGGACAGAGACAGAAAAACTGATGAATCTAGTGTACTTACAAATGCTGAAGCTCTTAACACCAAAGACAGAGAATCCAGTGTATCCAATAGTGAAATTCCCAGTTTGAGCTAGTCAGAAGTCCCACATCTGCAATGTGGAAGACCTGGACTTCTTGGCTGCCAGGGCATGTATGTTCACATATCAAGGCCTTTTCAAGTCTCCAAGCAATACCACTGCCTGCACAGTTTCTCCTACAGTTGCAGTAACACTTACAAGCAAATACACACCACTTCCTAGTCAGTAACAAAACCCAGCAGATATCCCTCATCAGTTGGGGTAATTTGCCATACATTGCTGAATACCACAGACAGTCAACTGAAGACGTAAGTATTTAGCATTCATAATGATGTGCACCAGATCTCAGAATAGTCTTCCCAATTTTTAAAGAAAATACATTTTGACACAGTATAATATATAATTTGAAAACATTAAGTCTTTTTTGTTGCTGTCAAAGCGCAATCACAGTGTGATAAACATTAATCCTTGTTGTACAGACATGGAAAGCTCAAGTATTTTGAGAGTAACCTGTTCTATCAAAGAATCTACACCATAAGAATTGTTTCCTCTCAAGTTTCAACAGGAATGACTAAGAGCATGAAAGAAACAGGTGTAAATTGAACCTTAAAGTATGCCTCCAACTTTTGTCTGAACCAGATTATTTTATTAGCAAAAGCATCTTATCCAGTATGAGGGTTTGAGTAGAGAGCCAGACCCCACCTTTAACAACCTGTTCCAAGGGACAATTTCATGGACTGGTATATTTATACCTTAGTTTTCCATTTGAGCTTGATCACCACTAATACTTACTTTTGCAATAAGCCCCCTGACTGAATTTCTTCCCTCTCCCAGTGTTTTATTTTCTCACAAACGGTTGAACTAAAACAAACATAAAAATGTTTGTTTATGAGAGTAAGAAAACAGAATAACATGATGGAGCATGTACCATTTTTGACAAAGTTTCTGTGATTTTTATGGCTTATACAGCCTTTAGTAACCAATTCTATGCTGCATACTCCATCACAGTGCTAAAAGATACAACATAAATAACACTGTTCACCTTTAATAACACTTTACAGGTGTATCCATTAGTTGTCCTTGCTGTGGTCCTGACAAGGGTCTTATGCTGAACATATAACTTGTTATCCATAATACACCACAGATCCCTTTCAGAGTTATGGAACAACAGGATAAGCAAAATACTCACATGCTTTATTTCCAAAATGATTGCTTTACCTTTGGAACTGCCAAACAGGATATTTGCTTTTGCTTGGCTTACGTAGGTCCAGAGATTACTGTGTTGTAACCTAATGTTTGGTCAATAGCAGAGACCTGAGATGTGAAAACCCACTGCATCCACACACACTGCAGTGTAATGTGTAGAGATTAGACACAGCTAGCTTTTTCTACAGAGACAGCTGAAGAAAAAATGGAACAGCAGTAACTTTATACATTTTTAGAGGCAGTTTTGTATCTAATTGAAAATTCCATCTCATAAAACGCAACACTTTAATTCATATTTACATTAAGACATTACAGTAAGTGCACATGAACATCCTTACTTGAAGTTAGCAAGAAGCATAATAAGCATATTATTCCCAAGAAGTTAATTCTGCCTAGCTTTAAAGCCAGTGCTGAAGAAATATACCACAGAACTTGTAGAATTTATTTGATGCGCTGAACATCACTCTTGAAAAAGACAGAATTCAGAAGAAGAAGCCCTGTTAATGTGTTAACACAAACAAGAAATGAACAGCTGCAAACAGGCAAGTCTGTCCAGCTTTACAGGCACACTATCAGTATGTTGTGGTTTGCTTCGTCAAGCAGATTCTGGCTGCACATTATTGCTGTAAATGAATAGAAAATGGAGAAACAGCAACAATATTAAGGGAACAGACAGCGTATCTAGAAAAGCCTGCTATTTTTTCATCCTTAAAGAAATGTGAAAGGCAGAATGAACAACTGAGCTAGACACTTAGTTAGTACCTTAATACTGTAATCAATTAACAGAGTCCCACTGTAACAAATTGGACAGGAAATCAAAGTGAGGTTGGAACTTCTGGATAAGGCTAAAAACTACTTAACTATGGCACTGAAATAAAAGAACAAAAGCTTTATACTAGTTGCAGTCATTAGAACAAAAGCTTCACTATAATATCAAAGCCAAAAGAAAAAAAAAAAAGAAAGAAGATAGTGGGCCTCATTCTACATGGTACTGGCTGGCATTATTTCAGTTCATTTCAAAAAAGATCATTTGTCTTTTCTTAAAATGTAAGACATTGTACTGCAGAATATCCAAGCAGTCACACGGTATTTTTATTCTGTAAGAACTATCTGCAACTGTAAGGATGGAAAAAAACTTCTTAAAATGCAAAATACTCCACCAGAGAGCTCTGCACTCATAAATGGGAAATTATACTAATTCTCTGTACAAATAAGAAATGTATTAAGTTGAATGTCCACATCTCCAGCTTTGGAAACTGACTCAGTACAGTACAGCAGTTAAGGTTTGTTAAGACAGACACTGAAATACAACCATTTTATTGGCAAAAGTATGAGTAAAGAGCATTTAATAAAATATTACAAAATATTACAGCCAATTTGGAGTTTATGGCTGTGTTTTTAAGGCATCAAATCCAACACTTCAAAGTTATGTAGCTACATGCTTTATTAGGTCAGAAAAGATGAATCATAAGCAAAATTCTACTAAACCAGTAAAAAGGGGAGGAAACACTACTTTTCTAGAAAGTAAAGAGAATGTGAATGTAAATTTAGGGTGAAATGAAGTTATATTTTAAGACTATTGTAAGAAAGCCTAAGAGAAATTTACTTTTCTAGTTTCTAGTCCAGAAATAGATTTTATTGCTTAGTATGAGTTACCTCAATTGAGCTGATCAAGACAATATTGTAAGAAAGCCTAAGAGAAATTTACTTTTCTAGTTTCTAGTCCAGAAATAGATTTTATTGCTTAGTATGAGTTACCTCAATTGAGCTGATCAAGACATTATGTTGCTAGCTGAACCATGCCCTACATGCTTATACAATAGACTAGGTCTGAGCTCTTGAAACTCAGGCTTTACCTAAACTAACATTAGTGTCAGACTGACATAAGTGCCAGGCTTTACCTAAACTAACATTACTTCAGCCAAGTATCAATAAAAGCAACCAACAGAACAAGCACTTTGGACAAAGCCTCACAGAAGCCCTGACTCTTAACAGAAAATTCAAAGTACTCTGCCACAATATATAGACATTTGACATCCAGGAGAGTAAAAGACAAAAACATCAAATGCATGCTCTGACTACAGGAAATTTTAAAAATACTGCTGCAGTACCATGTCAGAACTGATTTGCCTAGTAATTTCAGACTCAAATTTACAACATCTGCTTGGCTACAGCACCTCTTTCAGAAAGACATCTGCCGCTCACTCAGGGGACACAGGACCTTCCAGTGATCTGCAGTATCTTTTAAAAAAAAGCTTTTCAATGAGTAATTAATTACAAGTAGTTTCTAATTCAACAAATACATGCTGATTCTCAGGAAACTAATTTAGACTGCCAACTCTCTTGAAAAGACCTGGAAACTGCTGCAAGTAGAAGCATCATCTGAAGACTTTTCAGACTCTTGGCAGATAGAAATGAGCACCAGGTGTCCTGACTGGCGCAAACACCAAAAACAAACCCAATATGAAGTCCTTAAAACTCTGCCAGATTTTGAAACACCATCTGCCATTTAATCAGCTGCAATTTCTCCCTCTGCCATAAGAACAGACACATACACCAACATGCTCCGATAATTTCGACTTCTTATACAAATGTAGTCTACAGTGACACACCAAGACAGCTCCCACCAACAGAAAAGGAAGGCTATATGGGATTCTTCTGTTTGTTTTTTGGGGTTTTTTTTAAAGCTGCAACACACGAGTTAATTCATTACTTACTTTGGCTAAAAAGTAAAAATTACCCCCAAGTTTCATTTCCATACTTTTTTTTCACACATTTTAAACCTCCTTAGGTTTCACTGGAAAAAGAGGAACAGAACAGACTGCACAGCTTAAGACTTGGGTAGCCAGAAGACAGGAAGTAGACAAAACCCAGGAAAACAGGCTTTGTTCCATATTCCTGGAAATTAGAGACAGTGATAGTTTACAGAATTAGCCATTGTGCATCTGTTCTTCCCAAAAAATAACCAATATACTAATATAATGTATGAAATTAATTTGAGTTGCACCACACAAAATATAAAAGGTACTCAGAAAACTCACCAGGACCCAAACAAGATAGGCTTTGGTGTACATTTCTTCCAGGAGTACCTTCAGAAAGGAAAAAAGAAAAAAAATTAATTATACTTCAAGCTAGTATGGAGCAGTAGGGCTGCCTATTTTTAAGATTCATGATTCTTTCCACAAAAGTTCCTCAAACTTTGCAATTTCTTTCTTGTGATGACTCACAGCATGATCTACAGCAAGATTTAGCATTATAAGTAACTGGAAAATGCAGAATGCATTCCCAATTACAATTATCCCATTACAATTATTATATTTCATTTAAGTCAGGTAGCACTGTTTCACTTTACTCATTCAAAGAGGATCACAGACAACGAAAAACTATCATCTATACTGGAATTATAGCTTTTCTTTTTTTTTCTGTATGCTACAGTTATTGTATTTGCATATTTATTTGCATAGATTTGTTAATTAATAAAATAACATTCTCAAATGTGCTAACAGTCAAGTTATATAAAAATGAAAGCACTGAGAAAGTTAACCCACTCTTACTGTGTTACTTAACAGTTATGTGAAAATTGACCTAAGAACTTTACTATTTTGAAGGGAACTGAATGAAAACAATCTTTTAGACTGCTGATTTTAAGTGCAAAATCATGTGCCAAAGTTCATAAAAGGTCTTTTGACAACACCTTTGTACAGGCCTTGGGAATAGTGTGGATCCTAAGGCACAGGTTCCTTCAGAAAACAAGCTGCCTTGCACTACCACTGTACTTGTTTCCCCCTGCCTCAGTGTCCTGGGTTATGGTGTGGAATGTATTCTATCACTATCTTCACGAACTGATAAATCCAATTGTTGGAGCAGTGCTCTTCCCAAACCCCCTGACCTATTTTCTGTTAATGGCCCATCAATGCCTTGCCCATGACTCATAGATAACTCCCTCTGGGAGCTATCTCTCTTTAA